>VXBX01007602.1:413895-434136 GCA_013400415.1 Scytalopus superciliaris
CGTGGTGGCAGCACGGCAGCTGTGCAAGAGCACAGCTGAGAAAGGAGGGAAAGCATTTGCAGTACCTACTGTAGGCACATCCTCCCGACATCTGCCCCAGGTCTGCCTCTCCCCACAGCCTTTCCATCATTACTTTGGTTTTCAGTGTCTCACCAAAGTTCCATGCCTGAAGCAGATGTGACTGTGCATATGTAAAGCTATATGTATACACATACACACACCCTCCACGATGAAATTGAGTGGATAGTTGTGATGCAGCTTTTGATATGCAGTTTTGCACCCAGTCACACTTCTGTCATGAGGTGTATCATTTTTGTAACATGAAACATTTTCAAAATGTTCACATGAGGTCCCAGCAGTGACAGTCCCTTCTAAAATGACGAGAGCTCTCCAGCATCACCTGCGTGCAAGCCCTGTTGTCCATGATTCTCTTTTGTACTAGGGACACCTACTTTGGGAGATGATCTCCCCCATTTTGCAGGCAGCACAAGAACACAGTTTGTTGCTTTCTCAGCTTCATAACAAAGCTATCCAGTTCTAAAATTATCAAAGTGAAATGGAGGCTTATGAAATGTGTGTGTGGGTGTTAATGGAGACAGAACCGCTCTTATAACTGCCTTAAAAGCTATTTCATAAAATAGTTTCATTGTCAGTGACTTTAAACATACAGGATTAATATCTTAACTGACTGTGCCTCATTTTGTATTATCTCAAAGGACAAATTTATAAGATGATACACACTATTTAGTCTTTATAATACTTACATCTGTAACTGCCATGCTTTGGGAGAATTTAACCATCACTGCTACTTATAGAAACATATTAACTTGCCCTAAATAACCAAAAATAAATTAATCACATTCACAAATGTGTTAAGGAGTCATCTAGTTAGCTACCATATATAACCTACCATATATAAGCTGCCAAAAGCAACCTGAAATCTATATGAAATGAGGTAAATATTGCTTAAAGATATTAAACAACACATGTATAAATCAGCTTAATTTAAAGCATCTTCAAAACTACCAGTGTTAGTTTGATTTGTAACATAAGGTTGTATATTTTATAAAAATGTTTTTACTGAAAACATTTAGATTTTAAAAAATGTTACAATTATTTCATGGATTTCCTATTTCTTGAAATTTCACTTTAAGATTTTGGATAGTATTATTAGGATCTTGTTAGGCAACTTCAGTGTGTTAAGAAGGAAAAATTAAAAATGTTGATTATAGCATGCTTTAAAACACAATACTTTTCAGAAAGATTTTCTGCCTGGTAAGTTTCTGTGTACATCACAGGAATTCCTTTGCTTCTCCAAGCAGATTTCTCACAGTGTGGGATGCTTGAGGGAACGGAGACCTTTTCTATGAATGGTCAGAGAAAGCTGTCAGCTTTAGTCTTGCAAATCAAAGACAGAAAGTAGATCTGTTGGTTGCCTGTGAATATGTTAAAGTAAAATTCCAAAAGGCTCTTTCATCTAGTAGAAAATATTGGCATAGAAATAAATATGAGCATGTTAAGAAGACAAGAATTGACAGATCTGTGCAGCCCAGAGACCCTGTTTCTGAAGTAGTGATGCTTACTTAAGGAAGAGTATAAAAATGTATCCATTTTAAGCTATTCCCAACACTCCTCAAACATTTTGAAATATTATGGAAATTAAGAAGGATATCAAAAAGTTCTGAGATTAAAGAGGGAATGTGATGCCCCAATTTTCTCAGAAAGAAAAGGTAAGCTATCCTTGTCTTCATAGATCACTCCAGCACCAGACACATCTCTCTTTTAATTTTCCTTGGAAGCAGTGCTCCAGAGCCTCAGAGGGAAGACCAGGCACAGTTCTGGTCTTAAAGAGCTGGATGGCTGTACACAAACTGCATCAGTATTCCTAACAGGAGGAGGTGAACAAAGAGAAAGGCAGATGCATTCCACAGCAGGAGCGATGCACACCCTGTGTTTTATTAGCTGTGAAGTGTCTAGGGACACTGCATTGCTCTCTGAAGACCCTCTCTGATTCATAGTGCTAGACCTAGGCACTGGCTCCATCTCCAGTAAAGAGGCAAAAGACTATTGCAATGTGTATGCTGGGCAGTTGAAAAACTGCCTTTGGGCTTATGGATGGGTCAGAAAGAACCTGTTGTGGTAGATGAATTGCTGTCACCAGTGTCCTCTGAAAGACACTTAGATACACTACTGGGGAGCACTATATAAACCTTGAAAATAATACTGAAGAGAACATCTACTGGGAATAAGAAGTCATGCCCTCGCTGCAGGCACAGCTCCTCATTTCTATGCCTTGGTATCTTTTCTTGTTTTGACTCATCCCTCTGTGGACCTATCTCCTGCTCCATCACTGCTGCCTGCTGACCTCTTGGAGAATGGCCTCCAAACCAATTTTTCCTCCTGAAGTTTGGACACCAAAGGATGCAGCTGACTCACAACTGTAGGTGCACAACCTATGGAAGGGAAATGCACCTCCAGTAGACTGGGGTAAATTTTGGAGTATTGGTCTTCTCTTTCTTGGCTGTAGGATACATCTTAAGGCAATTAAACTCCTAATTTACGAGCTGCTCCTGGAGTACTAATTGTAACTAGGATGACTCAGGAAGTGTAAGATAAAAGGTATTATCAGTTATCAAGTATATGCCAATTTGGTGGCATCTTTTATAGCTGATATGGCTTCAGGACTTATGTTCAAGGCTGCTCTCCAGACTGGCTCACCAAGGGCCTGCTTGGAGCTCATGTTGTTACACTGCCTGCTCTGTTTTCTTCACTTTTGATAAGGGCTTAGCCCCACTGAGCAAGCTGTTTTGCCTGCTACATCTCTTCTGGACCCTAGTCCCATCCCGTAAGTGAACATCATTACATTGTCTGAAAATTATTTCCAAGGGCAGAATTGTCACACTGAAGTTGTCTCAGGTCTGAATTCTTATTTTCTTTTTCATACCATGATGGTGTTTTGCATCAAGAGTGCTTTGCAAAGTAGCTTTTAGGTGAGATACCACAACCCTTCACGGCCAAAGCTCTCAGCAATTTGAAGTGAGAGACTTAACTTCACAAATTTATAGCTAAAACTTTTGCTTGCAAAAGTCCACATTTTCCAAATCATACAAAAAAAGCAGAGAAGAAGAAGGGAATTGTTTACCTTTTCATATTTATGCCTTCTGAATGGTCTTCAAATTCTCTTTCACCTCTGTGTTTGTATGTATTGGTGTCACTTAAACTTTTCTTTGAACTCAAATACTTTCATTACCAACTGCACTATTCCTCCCCTCTTCTTGTCGGGAGAAATCTACTCATACACGCAAGACTCAGAAATCTGAGCTGTTACTGAAAACCAGAGTGAGTGATTTAAAAGGTAAGCAAGGAACTGACACACTGAGGGATATTTGAGGTTAGACATTCTGATACTAGCAATAGCCACTGTCATCTAAAAATACCTTGTAAGATTACATTAAGCCCGAGGTCCCTGTGTGAGAGATATTTTCACATGAAAACAATGTCTGTGACTTTCAAGGCAAGCGTATTTGTTGTTTTGCAAAAACCTTCATCTGGAGAACTTTCCTATCTTCTCCTGTTGCCTCGTGCTCTCAACCCCCATCATGTTTTTGTTCTTTCCACAGTTAAATATTTATCTTCCTTTGCAAAAATAAAAGTCAGATGGGAAATTGTCTTTTCTGGGCATTCCCACAGTGCATATTTTCATTTTTGAGCAGTATCTCAATGGCATGGTGCTCCTCAGATAATCTGAAATCACAGAGGCTATGCAGGTAGCAATCACAGTACTGTGCACAACTATAACTGACTATGCCAAGCAAGAACCAACAGCACAGAAACAAAACAGACTGACTGAAAGCACAAAGGTTAGCTAGACACTTTACCCCAACAAATATATACTGCCCTGGCTTCTATAAACTGCAGGTTAAAGGACAATCCTAGAATCATATAATTACAGAATGGACTGGATTGGAAGGGACCTTTAAGATCATCTAGTTCCAGTCCCAGTGCCACGAGCAGGTATATCTTTCACTAGACCAGGTCACTCAGAGCTCCCTCCAACCTGGCCTTGAACAGTTCCAGGGATGGGGCACCCAGAATTTCACTGAGCAACCTGTTCCAGTACCTCACTGCCCTCACAGAAAAGAATTTCTTCTTAATATCTCATCTAAACCTACTCTCTCTCAGTTTTTAAACCATTACCCCTGGTCCTGTCTCTACATGTTCTTGTAAAAATTCTCTCTCCTCTCTTGTAGGCTCCCTCCAGGTACTGGAAGGTCACAATTAGGTCACCCCAAAACCTTCTCTTTTCCAGGATAATCAACCCCAATTCTCTCAGCCTTCCTCATAGGAGAGGTGCTTCATCACTAATCAACTTGGTAACCCCCCTCTGCATTTGCTCCAAGAGGTTGATATCCTACCTTTGCTGGGGATCCCAGAGTTGGATGGGGTCTCACCAGAGCAGAGTAGAGGGTCAGAATCATGTCCCTCACCCTGCTGGCCACACTGCCTTTGATATAGGCCAGGATATGAGTGGCTTTCTGGGCTGCAAATTTACATTGCCAGCTTAGGTCCAGGTTCTCATCCACCAGCACGCCAAGTCCTTTTCAGCAGGGCTGCTCTCCATCTGTTCACCCTCCAGCCTGTATTGATACCAGGGGTTGCTCCAACCCAAGTGCAGGACTTTTGACTTGGTCTTGTTAAACCTCATGAGATTCCCATGGGCCCACGTCTGAAACTTGTCCAGATCCCTCCAGAAGGCATCCTGCCCTCCAGTTGTGTCAACCACACCACTCAACTTGGTGTCATCTGCAAATTTGCTTAGGGGGCATTTGATAATGACACTGTGGGATGGCAATCTCTTTCTCTGTTGTCCAACCACAATGAATTTCAGACTATATTTACAATCCTCTGTGGGTCAGCAGCAGAGAGTGACACCAGTTTCCAAGTCTTTAATTTGAAAATGCTTCAAAAGTTCCAGGAAATTTTGATCTAATCTGACAAATTGCAGCACTCCCAGAGGACTCATTGAACTTGAAACATTTGTTTTCCTTTCTTTTTCTTATTTTTATTTATCCTCAGTCATGATGTTAAAAGGTGATAAAAGTCCCTCCCTTCCCATTGCTGAAACAAAAGGTATCTAGTTTCTCCAGGGCTGATGTTCTGATGGCTCAAATAGTAAGCAAAAAGGATTTGAGTTGCTTATTTCTTTGTTTGTTAGATTTTTTTTTCCTGCTTGCTTGAGGGCTGGAACTGCATTTAAAAAGACACCATCAGCTTTAGATGATAGAAATGCTACAGAAGGAATCAGTGGTGAAGGGGCTTGGTGCTAGGACCAGTCCAACTTTTGGTGGGTCTTCAGTAACACAGGCAGATGGAAGATTTTTGTAGGAGAGAAAGATGCTAACACAAGAGTCTGCAATAAAGCAGGAGTCAAGTGTCCTGTTTTTACAACCTCTGGCTTGTGTCCAGCCTTTAACCTCCCCATTCCTGCAGATTTGGTGGGCAGAGATCAGCAATGTCTGGTTCTGGCTGAGCCTTGGGCAGCTTTTTGGACAACTTTGTTCAGCACTGCTGATGCCAGCAAAAATCCCTGCCTCAAGGTTTTCAACTGGAACCACTCTTTCCCGGTGTCTCTTTCTTGATAAATTAGAGCTAAGCAAACAGCCGCCAAAACAGATTTAAAGAAGCCCCAATATAAACAGGAACATTTTGCTGCTGTTTTCACTTGGCAGGACCAAACGCAGCTGCCTGCTGAACCATGTCAATAGGGAACAGGGCAGTATTACACTTCGCCTCTTTATCAGGGTTCAAGGCAAACCTCTCCCTCCTTTTTTTCCTATTTTGTGCATATTTTGGAGTTCTTCTTAGAAGTTCATTTTATTTTAAGTTTCAGTTTGGGTTTCTGGAAAATGAACTAGCTGAAACTGACCGTGAAATTACTCCCTAGCAAAAGGTAAACAGGAATCATGCAGAAATGCTGACAATGAAAAGAGGTTTACACACACACACACACACACACACACACACACACAAATCTGTTTTTAAAAAGACTATCCTTTGGTTACTGATTATATGCTTGCATGTTTCAACATTCTTTGTGTTACAAACAAATTGGAGCTGCAAATCTGCCATCCTGGACCAGATCTAAAGTTAAGTTGACTTCCCTGCTGCTTAGAGTTGTCTGGGGAAAGGGCCAAGCAGAGAGGTCGGGATTTCACAAAGGGGAGTGGTAAGGAGTCCACCTTCACACAAGGTCCCCAGCCCCATTATGGGATGGAGATTTTCTCAACATGTCTTGCACAATGTTTGTTCACCATGACAAATTTCCTATATTCTTATACACCTTCTATGTGTCCAGTGGTGCTTTAAAACTTGTTGAGATACTGCATCAGGCCACCTCTTTGCTCCTGATTTCCACAGCTTAAGTACAGAAGACATAAATACATTTTTCTTGCTCAATTATGGTTTTCCCACCTTTTAACATCATGATTTAATTCCTTGTTTTTCTTGTGTGAATGCTGCTTTGGCTTTACCTGTTAAACTGTCTTTATCTCAACCCATGAATTTTCTCACTTTTCTGATTCTCTTCCCCATTCCACTGGGAGAGAGTGATCGAGAGGCTGTGAGGGGCTTAGCTACTTGGTGGGGTTAAATCACAACATACATGTAATTCCTTAAAATCTTAATTACTTCAGCAGATCAAGTAGAGACCAGTGTTTTCATAGCAGAGGTTTGTTGAGTGGGAAAAGCTGAATACGTAGGAGACACACTTCTCTCTGCTCTTGTGTCCTGTTTCACTCTTTCCCTGTGTTTCTGAAGTATAGCATCCTGGCTTGTATCAGCAATAGAGCAGGATCAGGGTAGTGATTGGTCCCCTGTACTCAGCACTGGTTAGACTGCACCTTAAATCCTATGTTCAGTTTTGGACCCCTCACTTGAAGAAAGACATTCAGGTGATGGAGCATGTCCAGAGAAGGGCAACAGAGCTGTTGGATGTATTTACTGGATTTCCATACTTTGACACTACTGCACATCCTTTCATTCAAAGAAAAAAATGTTTTTATCATAGCATTATATGCTCAATTATGATTATATTTCTCAGGTACTAAATACAAAGAGCTGGTTTGTATTCAGTACCTGGCTGTAACTGCTCACAGTTTGAGCAGGCAAGGCTAAAGACCAGGGGGAATAGATATTATTTTACAGAATTACAGATTCAGCCTCTCCATGCACATCAGCTGTTCCAGTCCCTTTATCCTCTTTCTGGTCCTTCCCAGGACTCAATCCAGTATGTTTGTGTCTCTCTTGTACCAGAGAGCCCACACCTGAACCTAGCACACTTCAGGTATGGTCACCAGTGCTGAGGAGAGAAGAAGGACCACCTGCCTCGTCCTGCTGGGAACAGTCTGTTCTAACACAGCACTTTGCCCCAAGAACACACTGCTAGCTCATGTTCAACTTGGTGTCCACCAGGATGCCCAGGCCCTTTTCTGTCACCTTGCTTTCCAGTTGGTCAGCCCCAATCTAGTACTGGTGTAGAACTTTTTGTTTCCTTTTTGAGTTTGATATTCCTGTCAGCCCATTTCTGCAGTCCTCTGGAGAGCAGCATAATCCTCTGGTGTATCAGCCACTGTTCCCTGTTTTATACTGTCTGCACTCATGTGGCAGAGAATTGACATCAAAGGAGGTGAGCGGCCCTCCTCAGCCCATACGAGAAGGCTGGGTAAAACCAGAAACTGGCTTTAATCACATATTATCCATTTTCTCCTTAATACATGGCAAGTCTATTTCTTAACAGTTCTTAGGAACACCATATATTTCCTTTCTGGATTATTTTCATTAACACTGCAACCCACAACGAGTTGTAGCAGGGCAAAATTATAAATCAGTTTTTCCTCTCTTGCAATTTTATCAAACAAAATAGTTTGGTGTGTAAGGAGACATTTGCTCTGAGCACTCGCTAGAGTGAGGCTCCAGTCTCATTTTCCCTCTTCCCTCTGCTGCTGAGTATCCCAGTGTCTCAGTCCTACCTGAGTCCTCTGAAATTTTGCTGACTCCCATTAACTCTGCCTTCATCCACCCCAAAAGGCCATGCTCCTGCCCTTCTTTCTTCTCTCTGAATGGCATGAGTCCTGTTGTTTAATAATCTCTAGCAATAAACAGGAAAGACGGGAGAGTGCAGGAAATGCCTTCCCAGGTCAGATCAGTGTCTGTATGTCCTGGCTCTTTGGGAAGAGCACACAAATCTTGGTGCTGCCCACCGTCCTTGTAGTGCCCCACACAACAGTTGTAAGATTAGTGAGGTTAGAGAAGTATGTCCTGGCTTCTTTTCTTTAGGATCTTTACTGAAGGTGTTGTTCATGAGGTTTTTCACCAGTCTTTTTGCATCTTTCTCCACAATCTCCAAAGGCAACAAGTTCCCACATTTCTCTGTTTGCCATGTAAATTTTTTCTTGCTACTCTCTGTTATAAAGTCATTCATATTTCATTGAGTGCCCACACTTCTGCTATCAATGGATCAGGGGAACAATAGCTTTTTATTCTTCTTACTATTGCCTTCATATTTTGTAAGCTTCTGTCATATCCTTCCTCAGCCTTCTCTTCTCCAAAATGAGGCAATCCAGCCTTTTCAGTTTCTCTTCATAAGCAGTTTGCTCCATTGTCCTAGTCATCTTAATTGCCATTCTCTATAGCTTTTTTGAAACTACTATATCCTACTTCAGATGCAGAGAGAATACTCAACTGCATAAGATCCAAGGGTGCACCAAGGTTTTACAGCATGGCTATTTCCACCAGTTGTAGGGTACATATATAGAAAAAAGGACAAAAAACAGACAAAAATAAAAATCACCAAAACAAAATGGAGGATGGAACCAATACAGACAGGCTGAGAAATCCATCAATATCCTAAAATGTCTGTAAGTAAAGGCAATAGTGAGCAACAAATAGAAGAGGCACTGAAAAGTCATAGGCTAGTGAGCAGAGGACAAACATGGTGCTTAGAGCAATCAGAGATTTGATACTGAGGCCTTAGGGAAGGAAATGTTGTACTACTTGGTGTAGTGAGTTGTACAAAAATCACAGGCAGCTCCTGGGGGCAAGGAGCCAAGAGATAGAAAACAGGAGAAAGGGCTTGAGCAACTGTTGGGTGCAGGAAGAAAGGGAAATTAATTCAAAACCTTCTCTTCTAGGCTTCTTCATGGCTGTTAAGACAAGCAAACAAACAAATCAAACCAAACAAAGAAAAAAAACAAAACACAGGAAAGGGTTAAAAAAATAAATTCCCTTTTATAGAGAATACACCTTCATGGTTTGCAAAGGAAAGAACTCAGGGGAAAATATAACCTTGAACCTGATTTTTCACAGTGAAAAGTAACTGACTGAAAGTGGTAACAACAGTGAAGCTACTTAAATTCAGATTACTACAGGGTAAAATCCCAGGGCAAATGCCTATGATTTTATGAAAGCAATCCAATTAGTCACAAGTGACTAGGACTAAGGATTAAAATGAACCACTATGGGAGAAGGTTAAAAGATACAATCTGCAATTTGTGATAGAAGATGGGGCTCCTGGAAAAGAGCACAAAGGCAAGGAGGCTTTACAAAGGAAATGAGGTAAAAGAGGGAAACTGCCTTAGCAAAAAAAGAAGGGAGTCAAAGTGACAAAATAAAGGAAATCAGATAATTCTGATATAGAAAAGATAAGGCCAGAAAAAGAGAAGAAAAGAGGAAAAGAGTGTTATAGCATAGGATGAATCTTTTCTTATTAGGCAAAGGATCATCAGTATTTATGAGGACAGCCAAGGTGAGGGGTAAATATCTGCACCATATACCCCATTTATGCTCCCTGTGATCAGTTTAAGAATGTCTTTGTAGGATGAACTGGCAATAC
The DNA here is from genome assembly GCA_013400415.1 of Scytalopus superciliaris. Lineage (NCBI taxonomy): Eukaryota > Metazoa > Chordata > Aves > Passeriformes > Rhinocryptidae > Scytalopus > Scytalopus superciliaris. The sequence goes on from VXBX01007602.1 coordinate 423,785, forward strand.
GTGGGGCTGAAGAAAGCCAGTTCTCCCTCTAATGAACAAGAAACAATTATTTAGATGTCAGATACAGCCCTCAGTGAAAACTGTCATCTGGCTAGGTGGAAAATTAAATATTCTCTTTCAATAAACATGAACAGCAGCAAAATTATAAGCAGAACCTTAAAGCTGCGATTAACTCGGGTGAATGTTTAGGTAGGGCCAAAGCTGTGGCCCTGTAGGTGTTTATATCCCTGCAGTTGTCATGCACAGAATCCAGGTGTTAGACCTAAGCTACTGTTTTTGTCTGGCTTCGGGACCTCACTTAGTATTTAAGGATACAACTATCCTTACCACTTTGCTGCCTCATAGTCTTTGGTAAAAGGTATTTCAGATGAGGGCAGTGATCTGGAATCCATCTATGACACTGCTGGAGAGGCAGAGTAAGAAGGTCAGATAAACAGATTTAATCTTCTGCTGCAAGCAGATGCAAGGGGTGCACGAGGAGGGCCAAGCAGAGCCTCCTCCTCATAGTCCTTCTGTAGGTTAAGGCCAGATAAGGGCACAAATAGAGTGGAAAGATTCAGATTAGGCTGACAACATCAGGGTAGTAAAATATCTGTTTATTCAGTGCTGTGGTTTGGGATGGGAAAGCACAGCAGAGAGGCCCTTTCCTCATACACACCTGTGTTCAGCCTCCTCTCACCCCACCAGGGGTGGTGCCTACTCTTGACTCCCTTTTAGCAATTTACAACACCCAGAGCAAGGGAACTGAAGCACAGAGATTGACTTCCTCATCAGTGGTGACAATCAGGAAAGAAACCCAGATTGCCTGCTTTGCTGTTTTGGGTTTCCACTATAGGCTCTGCTAACCTCTCCTTTGCTTGTCCCACTGCTCCAAGCAAACAATTCTATAGCATTAGCAAACAGTGACATCAGGGATGCTGGGGCTCAGGCAGGGCGAGTAGTCCATTTGTTCCTCTCACTTCTCTTTCTCTTTCCATAGAGCTCACTAACTTCTGGTGCTGGTGTCCAAAGCAGAAAGGGTCCCACTGGCACCATGCATTCCTACTGCCTCTTCCAAGCATCCTCCAAGGCTCTCCAGAGTCCTTCCACCTTCTGCATGGGGACAGGTAGGACAGGCACAGATTCACCTGTCTCCATCACCTGCAGGCTGCATCATACAGTCTGTGGCACTGCAACAGGGACAAGGATCATGCCAGCTGCATGGCTTGGAGGCTTATGGAAAGGTGAATGTGACTCTGGTGTTTTCTAAATGAAGGGGTTTTTTGTTTATGCCTGGCATGTGAGCATCTGTAATACACTGTACTGAGGTTTCTGATATAGATGGGCCTGTCTGAAATGTCATTACCCGAAATCGGAAGAGCCTTTATTCTTGCATACCATTTCTAATGTATTGCATGATCCTTCACTCTGGAATGATAACTAGCTCCCTGTTAATTTCTCCTCTGTTTCACTGCTCAGCGAGCATCCTCTGATCTTGCCACTCCCCACCCTCCACCCCAAACCGTGGAAGAAACAGTCTCCTGCTATCTGCAGAAACACCCTTCCCTCCTTCCCTGCATCCTGGCAGCCCCCCACACAGTCCCCATTGCCCAGGCTGCCACTGCCTCCTTTATCTGTGCTTGCCAGCCTTTCCTCTGCCTTTTCACTCTGCCATCGAGGTCTAGAGAAGCTTCCTGTCATATCTTCTGTGCCACTTGTATCTTAACTTCTGCCTCAAGTAATCTCTGCTTCTGGTGAGCATTTTCCACGTCACGTCCTTCTGCAGACCATATATCTTGCTTTGCTCCCATCCCTCACACTTCCTCCAATCCTACTGAATCTCTTCTTTACTGACTTGTGATTTTAGGGTTTCCTGTTCTCGGGAGCTGGGACCTACAGGCGATATGACACAAACCACCAAACCAAATTGCTTTTGACCTTCTGATTAAAGTATTTAAGCTAACTCTTGCTCTGTTGCATTTGAAGTATACGTTGCACATGTTTTCTCCTGCTTTTTTCTTCCTTCGTGTTTTTTGTTCCAAACCCTGCTTTTAATCACTGTTGCAGTTAAGACTTTTCACAAGGAATCAGTAACAGGCTGTTTATTTAACAGCTTGACTCTAAAAACCAATGTGTATATAGGAGAGTCAAAGAGAAGTTGCAAATGTTCTATATATTATGTCTTGAAAGTAAAAAGAACAGGCATTGTATAAAAATGTGGATCTAAACTCACAGAACTCAATGTATTTCCATTTGCTTAGCAGAAATCAGGGCATACAGTGAAGATTATGCTTTAAATATATGGACCATTAAAAAGTATGTTTTGAAAAGCAGATAAATGGAAAATAACCATACCTGGGGATTTCCATGTTTTATGCTCCTTTGTTTTGGAAAAGAATCATAACTGGGGATTTCCATGTTCTGTGCTCTTTTAATACAAAGCAGCATCAATATCCAAGTTAACACAGTTTATTGTTCAATTTGTCCCTTTTTCCTTTTAGGAGGGGATAAAAAAAAAAAGGCAGTGAATAGATTTATTTTACAGAGGTTAATGGAAAAGTCTTTGAAAGTGTGAACATTGGCCAATAAACATGTATACATTTTTTACTTGTATTTTATCACACCTAAATGCAGAAAGATTTTTTTTCCCTACTGATTTGTTAAAAACTCAATCTATCAGTGGACTTCTCCACAGAGAGAGCTGGATTGGGAGTTTTCCTCTACGCACATTTGTTGGATTCAGCCCTTGACGAGAAGAATGTTATTTCTCCATCCTCAGTTGCAGCCAGAAAAAGCTCAGATGTGATGGTACAGTCTTAGAGGTTTTTCCAAGACTGTACCTCTGCTGAGAGACCAAACTTCAAATCAACTGCAGCCTTTCACACGCCTGTGGAATGGAGTACATGGGAACATACGTTTGCAGATGTCTCTTACCTTTGAAATTATCTGCTGAATTTGAAATATATACATGCAATAGGATTACTCATGTGCTGAATTGTGTGTGTAAGTTTCTACAGCATCAGGAATTTACTGAAGAAATAAACTGAAAAAATCAGGCTCTCCCATGCTCCGCCTTCTGCTACCCCACCAACCTAAGAGTCACCTATAATAGAGGTCTGATCTGATTCTGGTTTCCACTTCGGCAACACTTGTAGCAACTTTCCTAGACCAAGAACATCACAACTGCAGAAAATGTATCCAGGGTAAGTGTATTTTGGAAGCTAAAAATTTTCTGTTTCTGTGTCCCAGTACACAGACAGCATATTTTAAATTCACTGCATTTCTGCATCCAGAAAATCAGTAAAATCAGTCTCAGAAATGCTGATGCTGGTCCATTCTCATTTCTTAGAAGCAGATACTTATCTGGTGAGAAAATATGACTTCAGGGGATGGGAGAAAATCATGTTAAGCAATCTCTACTCAGGACATTGGGATTTGCACTGACTGTCAAGCTTTCCAGATGGAGATGACAGTGGTAATTAGAAGGTCTCAGCCTCAATTTTTGCTGTATGTACTCACACTGAAGCTCCCGTTCAGTGTAAGCACCTGAGCTGCTCACAGGGCAGCTGTTGAATAAGGAGTGTAGAGCAGCAGACTGCTCATGAGCTGGGTTCCACAGCTGGACTGGCAGAGCTCAGGTCTTATGACATCCTGGACATTCTGAGAAGGACAGCACCCAAAAAGATCTTGGAAAAGTCATAGCCTACACATTCTGTGCAGGAAAACAGACAGGAGCGTGTGTATGTATCTGGCTGGTCAAGTGCCTATCAAATTATTTTGTTTCTTCTGTGATTGTGGCATTTAAGGGTATTTTAGGCCATGTGGGATCTCTAGTTACTTAAAGCTATGCCAACCCAAGCAAACTCAGTTTCCAGATAGCTCTCTCCAAACTCATCCTGTGTTGTCTGTGGGGGGAGATAAGTAATTCTACAGCACAGTTAATCTCTTCTGAAGCAGTTTTCTTGACCTGATAGGAAAAGCACCACTCTGAGCACCCAGTCCTGTGCTGCTGACATTGGTGGGAGCCATGCCCTCAACAAGAGTTGGGTCTCAGGCACTTGTTGGACTTGAAGTTAAGTCCATGAAGTGATTTCCCATGAAATCACTTGGTCTTAATCATATGCTGAAAAGCTTTACAGAGTTGATGCTGAAGTTCAATCATGTTGTGGTTGTTTGGAGGTAAATGCAAAGTCTTGCAATGGAGAGTCAGAAAATAAAAAGTTGCTCTCCACATAATACCCTTATATTATTTAATCCCTCTAATTGATTTACAAATATACCTAACAGGTGAATTTTTTATTTTCAGCTGTTTCAGTTATAAGCTCTCTAGCTGTTTTCTTTGCTAAAGTTATCCTGAGTAAATATTTGACTTTGTCCCCTAAGCCCCTGCATACCATTGTGTAACCTAATAAAACCTTTTATTTCATTAGCACCAGTTTATCTAATGTTCCGGACTAATTGAGAGTGGATTTCCAAGAAGGAAAAGGAAGAACATGTTCACAACCACAGACACCTCCTCACCTGTTTACAAAGGACAATGCAGGTTCTGCAGGACAGAAAAAATACCAGTAAAAAATACCACATATCACCTTTCTGCAATTTTCTCAGTCCATATCAATTCCCTGAAGCAAAAGCCACATCATTCAGTGTTTACATAAAAATGTAAGCTTAAAAGAAAGGTCGCTATTTTCCTCTGCCCAGTAGGGATTACTGGAGCAGATTCTGCACTTTCATGTGTGGAGATCACCTCCTTCCCTGGGCTCTGCCTTAGCAATCAAGGAGGTGGGAAGTGACAACTGCTGTCTTGTTCAAAGCCACTTGCTTCAGGAGTGTGTGATCCTCATGAGGAAAAGGGGAATCAAAGGGAAAGGCAAAACACCATGGCATCAACTCCAAGCTGGTGTCTGGCTGCAATCACCTTGACATCCCTGACCACGCAGCAGCAGTGGGGGATTTCAGGCAGTGACTGTCTGTGCTTGGTGTGGTCGCTGCTTTTGTCCACTGTACCCACCTTGGTCTCACCTCCACATGGCTTGGCTTTGTTGCTGCTGGTCTGTGGTCTCAGTTTAAAACTCAACAGGAGTTTTCTTTCTGGGGAATACCTTTCACTAGATCAGATTGCTCAAAGCCCCATCCAACCTGGCCTTGAACACTTTCAGAGATGCAGAGTCTAGTGTCTCTCTGGACAACCTGTTCCAGTACCTCACCACCCTCACAGTAAATAATTTCTTCTTAATATCTAATCTAAACCTACTCTCTGTCAGGTTACAGCCATTCCCCTTGTCCCTTCTGCCCCTGCAAAAAGTCCCTCTCCAACCTTCTTGCAGGCCCCCTTTAGGTACTGGAAGGCTGCTATAAGGTCTTCTCTTCTGCAGGCTGAACAACCCCAACTCTCTCAGCCTCTCTTCACAGGTCAGGTGCTCAAGCCCTCTGATCATCTGCATGGCTCTCCTCTGTCCTTCTTCTGTTGGGGCCCCCAGAGCTCAATGCAGTACTCAATGTGGGGTCTCATAAGAGTGGAGTAGAGGGGCAGAATCCCCTCCCTCAACCTGCTGGCCACACTGCTTCTGATGCAACTCTGCATAGGGTTGGCAGTTTTCAGTCCTTTTGTCATTCTGCATATGAAAACATAAAAATCAAAGGGCTCTCTAAACTGGTCCCATTTATGTGAAAAGCTGACACATTTTTATCATGGCTGTGATATTCCTGTGGGATGCCAAGAGGGCCAGAGGAAGGGGATCTACAGGAATTGGTGTATTTCATAAACAAAACAAATGGTGCAAGAGCATGTTCAAGTAGAAATTATTACTGAAACGAAAGAGAAGACACCAGTGTTACAACACCCTTAGATTCAGAGGCCTTTCCATGCCAAAATGCTGGCAAGCTGATCTTCTCTTGGAATTTGCCTGGATCACTGTCCTGGAAGCCCATGGGGCACACCAGCTCTTACAGCATTAGCAGGGCTGCTGTAAGATACAGTCTGTTCTGCTGTTGTGGACTGGAGCACCAGACCTGAGGCACAGGTGTCTCTCTGAGCTGCAGGTGGGAATGGATCTTCATAGGCATAAATGTTTGTTGTTCCTATAGTATTTAGGTATGGAGCAGTAGGCCCACCAAAGGCAGAAGGGTTGGACTTGCCACTCAAATTTCTGATTGAATGTCTGCTGAAGGCTGTATTTTACCCACAGAAATCAAGTAGTTTGTCTGGTAATTTGCCTGTGCTTCCTTTTCAGCTAAGAAGGAGATGGACAGCCTACCCCAAGCTGTGAGATGTGCTCAGGACAGTGGTAACAGAGGCAGAACTGTCCTTCATGTAAAGGGACAAGTCTCTCCTGCTGAAGTAGGCAGGTGTCCTCCGAGCAAGGTGGGGAAGGGCTGGAGAGGGCACATCTGCTCTGCAATCTCTCCAGTGGGGCCCTGGGACCTGGAGGTATGACCAAGGCTTCTTCCTCTCACCTCTGTGTCCAGGAGATCTGAGGTCCTGTGAAACCACTGGATGCAGTAATTCAGTATTAGAAATATTGAATTTGGATAGTTTCTACAATGGGGGAGTACAAGGAGAATCAAGAAACTGGGATGACCATGCAAAACAGGTACAGACAGTAGGGACAAGAGCATTCTTTGAGGATTTCCTCGTAAGTGGGTCCTTCTGAGGAGAATTTTCTGAGCCATTTCTAAGGGAGAAGACCTTTAAGAGCTTAGTCAGTCTTTTAAGTCATCTTCTGAAAATCATTCATAAACTCCTATTAATGGAGTTCATGAGGCTGCTAGGCTACAAGCAAGGACACCAAAAACACTAAGGAAAAAGGGAAAAAAATTATAATAAAATACGTGTCCTCTTCTGACTCCTACCCACTTCTAACTTTGATCTTTCAAGGTCAACTGCAGATCCAGAGAATGAGCTCATGTCCTGCCTCTGCAGCCTGGCACCACTGCCGGGACCTCTCTGAGAGCCAAGACTCAACACAACTTCAGCCCCATGCTCTGGGCCTGCAAAACTTGCCCTCAGCCAGCAAAAGGTGTGTGGCCAGCCAGGGACCAGCACAGGACGCACCCAGACAGCTCTATTTTTTTCTTTTTACTTTCTCTGTGACTCCTGGAATGAGTTTGCGCATGGTGGAAAAAATGCAAAGAGCAGGGAGAAGCAGCCAGGAACATCACCTTCCCTGTCACCCTCCCCAGCACCCTCTCTGCTGGCACTTGGAAGGTACCCAGGGCTCATGCTGGTGCCCAGGGGAGTCAGAGGAGCCCCTGATACCTGTAACAGGTGAAACTCCTGGAGCTGAGATGAATTTTTGGGGTAATCAATTTTTTCTTGAATTGAAAAAGGAAAACGTATCATCTGCACACACTCATTTAATGTAGGCTTGCAATGAGAGGCAAAATCTGTTTTGATCAGAAAACTGGCTTGCAATGAGTACAAAGTATTTCACAAACTTTCAAACCCATCTCTTCTGCCTCTTTTTCATTAATGCACACCTTTTATCCTGTCCTAAGCAGCAGCAACAAGACTAATTAGTTTAACAAGTACAACAAATGGTTTTATTGACAAAAAAGAACCCTTTGAAATATACATTACATTCACAAAGGATTAAATTACACCCTATTATCCATTTTCCATAAAATAAAGATTACTTTGATAAAGCACAACTAATGTTATCTTTGGCTGATAAAAACTCCATACTTATTTGTGTGGCTTCTATAAATAGTGTGTTCTGATTTTTTTTCCTCCCTAAATATAGTCCATGATACAGTCTGCCAGGCATTTTCCTGCAATTTGACAATACCACATCTGTGAATTAGGCAGCAAATGAAAGCTTCATTGTCTGAATATGAAACATGCAACAGTCTCCTTTTCTATCAGCTGCTCTACAGTAGTCTATCAAACACCTTTCAGCCATCTTTTGCTCCAGCAAGGTTTCCTTACTGCTGAAGCAGGGTAGTCAAAATACTCTTTTTGTTAAGAGAAAAGCATGTGTGGTTCATCTTTCCATTGTATGCAAATCTGTGTGACAACTGCAGCATGAGGGGATCGTACCCTCATTTAGGCGTTAATGTACACAAGGTATGGACAGAAATGTACATAAGAGGGCATTTTCAGGTGTAAAGGAAAATTTGCTCTTTGTCTTTCCTTAGCTTTGCATCAGAGGATTCTGCAGGCTGCTGAAGATCTACCCACATCTTCTCTGAGTAGATGAACAGTTAGTTGAGGACCAAGACAGAAGCAATGTCTTGGGTTTACTTCAAGCTTACACGAGGTCTGCATAAAATGGCTCTTTACTCAAGGATGTAGATAGTTAGGATATTGGAAAAAGATCTTTGTGTGACAAGAGGTTCACCCACGCTTTGAGCATTTGGTAACAATGCACACCAGACTGGTGTGAGCATCCCCACTGGAGCACCAGCTTGGCAGCCCTGGTGGGCAGCAAACACCCAGCCTAATACAGCACATGAGCACCTTTAAAAAACTTCTGAAGGGGTAGTTTGATTCTGAAAAAGTGAAGCTGGTTTCCTACTGTGCAGTGAACAACCAGAGAGACCTACCCTACCACACGAAGGGCATTGCTTCTCCTACCCTTCAGGACAAATATCCAAGTTCAAATTACATTAATGTCCCAGTTTTTGAAATTCTTTCAAGAAACACATTTGCTCTGAGTTCAACTACTGCTTTGTATGCACTGGGTGATTCAAAACATCTCATTTTACTCCAAATATTCAAGAGTTAGAATTGGTGTAGCAGTTGCAGGGTTGGCACGAAGTTTTAGTTTGCAAAGTTCTTAAGACCAGTGGGGAAAAGATGTAGCAGTTCTGGAAACTTTTAATAAGTAAATTCGATACGGGAGAGAGTTCAGCTACATGACCCTTGAAAATTCTCTGAACTGTTCAAACGTAACTTCAATTTAACATCTAGCACCATCTAACCCTACCATGGCTGTTTTGGATGGGTGCCCTAATAAGCAAATGTCTCTTTTTCTGCATTTCCTCTCAGAAGCAGGTGGCAGGGGATTTCAAATAAACCCACACCCATGTCTGTGTTGCTTTCTGGAGGGTGTGTTTCACTCATGGAAATATGTCTAACCTCTTTGTTTAATTTGCAAAATTTTATAAGCTTCCCACCCCCTGGGTTGCCCACAAAGTGACTCAGCAAGGCAAGCAAAGGGATCAAAGAACAGATAGAGTTTTTTAAATGAATGGAAAAGTTTAGCGGTTCTGAAAGTATTTTCCTTCAACACATATTTCAAACTGAATCTAACAGACAAAATGCAGGGCTAGAGTCATAAATCTTAGAAAACAGGGAGGAGCACTCTGAAATTCTGCAAAACAAATATATTATCACCTTTCCAATCCTCCCCAAGCTTCTCTTTTCCTTTAACAGAAAACAAAAAAAATCACCATGGCTGGGCTGTTGTGTGCTTGCTGTCATTAAAGCAACTTTTGTATTTTATTTCCATAGTGCTGCAAACATTTATAAAGCAGGAAGGACAGAATTTGATGTGTAGGCATTGCCACCAGTACAGATGAACCACCTTGGGTTCAACCCAGACCCAACTCTCTATCTTGCTGTTTGCTGCATATTCTGTGGGTCATAAAGTTCTGTGATCCTGGTTCTCTTTCAGGGGCTCATGTACTGGAGGTTAAAAATAAGGTTCCTATATAACAAATGGAGGAAAATCCAGACCTTGGATTCCTCAGGATACCCCTCATGTATGTGCAACAGGGCCAAACTGTCCCTTGCTTATTTTATCTCCTGCTTCCCGCAGAGCACTCACTTATGCACTGCTGCTAAATTCAAAAGAGAAGAAACAGACCTGCCCCATCTCAGACTACACAAGAGTGAAAGGGTTGGGTGCTCTCCAGGAAGATGTCAGTTCCAAACTCCTTTGGCTGAGAACCCAGCTCTCCCATTTCCCATGAAAGTGCTCTTTGCACCAGACAACTCACCTGTTCGCAGAGCAGGGTTGTCAGAATGTCAAATGTCAATAAGTGTTGCCTGCTACAGGTAGCGTTCAAACCTCTCCCTTTTCCCATCTCCCTCAGGCACATCACTGCCCAGCACAGAGTGGCAGAGTAGCTCTCTGAAGGCAGGCCCCTCCACATAAAGTGTTCAAGGACAGCAGCAGAAGGGCTGAGTGACTCAGCCCGGCCAGGGGTGAATCTCTTCATGCACTGCGGTGCTCAAGTCAGAGCTCTGGTAACTGGTGTGAACACAGGCCAGGTACTGGCAACCCAGAATGATTCCATTTACTGAATTCTTATGGGTCATCCAGCTAATCAGAGGACTGCAGCTTCAAGGTTCCTGGTATGGAAATCCTGGAACTTGTAAAATAAAAGGGTCAAAAATGCCAAGCTGTAAAAGGGAGGTGTGAAAGTTC
>VXBX01007602.1:434220-467139 GCA_013400415.1 Scytalopus superciliaris
TCCTTCGGTTTATATACACCTGATTACGTAAAGAGATGGGATGGAATACTTCCTAGATCTTGACCCTGGTTACCAAGGAAGGCCTACAAAAAAACAACCCATCACAGGAGGTCATAATCTAATCATCTTCTTCCTCCTCTTAGGAAGGCAAGCAAGAGAAAATAACAACATGGAAGACAGAGTCAGTAAACCAAATGTTTTTATTGATGTCTTTTCTCATTTGTGACCACTGGTCATTTAACTGCACAGACCAAAATTAGTGATTGACTTAAATTTTCCTAAATTACAACTTCTATAGCTTTTGCATTTTTATCAAGAGAAGACAAAATCATGGGTAAATCTCTACAGGGAATCAAAGATAGGGAGCAAATTCTTACTAATCCTCATGCAAACTACAGACTGATTATTGGAGACCCAGGTTGAGTGTAATTTCAGAAAAAAGTTCACTCTTATGAATATGTTCATTTTATAACAAGCTAATTTACAGTCCTTCCACAACCAAAGTAATTTTCATATATTAGATAATAATTATAGGCATATTAAGCAATATTAACATTATTAAACAACAATGAACAGCCGCCTGAGTGTATACCATGGTAATGCAAAATCTGAGTAATATAAAGTGCCTTACCTAGCAAAAGAGCAGAATTTTGCATTAGAGATTTTCTAAGCTTCTACAATATTTTGTCTTACAGGTCTAGAGATTTTAAACAGAAGAAATCTAACATTAATATTTACAGAAAGATTTATTCCTGACCAAGAACTCCAGGGACACTTTCACTTTTAAATGTTTTTCCACTATACCATCAAATTACACCCATTTGGAAAAGGAGCTATTGCTTTACTGTGGTATTACCAAAGAAGCTGCTTTCTGAGTGGACTGGATGTATTTTGTTCAATGAGTTTTCTGAGGGGCTAAAATGTATTGCTGCTGCTCTTCTTTATGTCTTGCTCTTTTACAAGCATATACTAAACTGCAGACTTGGCTGCCAATGAGTATATATTTTATATGTGGAATATTATTAGTAATAAAAATAAAATAAGCTATTCAATATGAATGACTGCTCATCTCTCCCTTGATGTATATAAAATAAGCCACATCCAATGTGAGAGTAAACTCAGGCAACTGCAGTAACTCTGTGGCACTCACACAACAACAAAGAAGGGAAGAACAAATTAAATACTTCCAACAGAACAGTTAGCTTCAATTATCCTTTAAAAAACAAACGAAAAACCTAGTCACAAATTCATTTTACTAACTGCTCGTTTCCTGAAGATTTCTCTTTAACAATACTTTCCTAAAAGAAGACTACGTTTAAGGAAGTTGCAGAAAATTATCACAAGGCTCAACAGAGAACAAGTGTCCTACTTCTTTGTTTTCATCTTTTTCTGGAAGCAAAGGTCTCTGAAATTGTAACACTATAATGTCAGGTTTTCTACACAGCGCAACTTCAGCCTTGCACACCAAAGGAGGAAAGAAATTAAATTTCACTTATGGCTTTCCACGCATCAGCCTGGAACATCTGCACACCCCGGCTCTCTCACGTAACCCCCAAGACAACCTGTGGCTGCCACAGGTGAACTTTAAAATAATTCTTAGGAGCACTGCTGCAGACATGTAAACCATGAAAATATCTTGGTGGATTATGAGCTGAATAAATGCTTGTACTAAGGCAGATGGACTTTTTCTGTACATAAAAACAAGCAAAACAAAAAGCATGAACATGTGAAGGAGGAATGGCCATACTGCTGTGCAAACCACCTTCCTAACCTACACTGTAATTGGTCCCAGCCTTAAGAGATCAGCAAGTTTCAACTGATACAAAGATTCCTACTGAACAACTGCACTAAACCAAAATCCTTCTAGTAAAACAAAATTATACAAATAATTTAAAGCATTAAGTTCCAGGCTATGTACACACAAGTAGTTCAAACATTTCTTTTTCTTACAGAAAACTCCAGATAATGGATTAAAAAAAAAAAAAACCAAACACAAAATTTGCCTTAAGGATTTAATCAACAGGATTTGCAAAAGACCATCCAGTATCCTGAAATGATTCATGAGCTGCAAAAGTGATGCACAAGTCGTTCAAAGTGTATCAGTTGTAATAAAATTTCAGTTATCGGTGTTTACTGATGACAGGCTGAGAAAAAGAGTGAAGGAACAAACAATAAAGCAAATAAAATATTGGTGCGATCAAAAACGACACTGGTTAAATCTATAGTTGAAAGGATTATGTACAGCAAGGAAAAACCTTTTCTCCTTTTTCAGAGACTGCACATTGTCAAGGTCCATTTCCATCAGAGAAATACATTAAAATAATTTTTAATCTATATTCTATTTTCTGGCCTATAGAAAGTATTCAAAGACACAGGGAAGACTAGACTTCTGCCAAGCAGATTAAACAGAACTGCATTCCTACATACTTTAACTATACAGTTACACATTGAAATTCAAAGCAGAAAAATAATTCAATGCAAATACTTAACAAATAGAGAATTATGGATTCTGATAAATCTGGGGGAAGCAAGACTATGAAAGGAGTGCCTGAACTTGATGAGGAGATCTGTGTAGTATAGTTTCTGGATCCTTATATTCATTTGAAGGATCCATCACAGCTGCATATAACTCACTGTAAGCTCTGCAGACCAGTTCTGTTGACTGTTTTATTATTTGTTCTCTAAAAAACAAAATGAAACATAATTTGAAAATTGTAGGGAATATAACTGTACTATATACAAGGAACTAAAGACACATGTTAAAAATACACATTAAAAATCAGTGTGAGTTGCATTAATAAGCCCTTTTACTTCAACGGTGAAAAGCTTCAAAGCTTTAAAACAAAAGTTTTCTTTCTCTCTTTATATTGCATACAGATACTCATATATATGATCCTGATAACTGAGAAATTACTTTATTTCTATAATCAAGCAAAAACTAGTAGAAGGATTTAATTTGCATACATTAGTTTCCCACCTGCACTCCCATGTATCTTTTAAAAGACTGATATCAAACTTAGAGATCTACCATTTGCCTCCTGTGGTTTCTGACTGTCCTTTGTAAATACACACTTCTTTTTTCATCTACTAGCAAATATATTCTATTTGCTTTATCTTGACAGCACCTGATCACACAATCAGTCAAAAAGGAGTGATAGAGGTCAGAGATTTAAAACTCCACCTTTCACCAACAATGCTATAAACTCTGTGTCTTGTTATTTTTCTGGAGCTAAATGAGTAACAATGCAGAGACAATGAATGCTAAATTTAACGGGAAAGTTTAATACTTTTTGAAGACAATCTAATAATTTGATTTTATATTGTCCATTGAATCAGTTTACTTTAATCATCATGTTGATGTGTTTACAGTTGCAGACGCATTTTTATTTATCAGAAACAGTAGTTACAACTATTTTACAGCCGAACCCATGCAAGGAACACCAGTAGAAGCTGAGGAAACCAAAGAAATAACAAATCCAGATTCAGCCCTGCTGCAGCATGCAGCAAAGGAACAAAGACACCAAAACTGCATCCACTAAAATCAGGGCTGAACTCACCATTTCGATTGATAAACTAAGGAAATTTCAAAGATCAAGTACAAGAATTTTGTCTTTACAGGAAATGTTAAGGAACAGAAGCTATAAGAAAGCAGATTAAAAGATCAAACCTGCATTTTATTCTGACACACAGTACCCAGTTTTTCAATATAAAGCACCAACTGTCAGTATTACTAGGTTATTAGAATACCTGAAAAAAGAGCTGGCCTTATAATTGCAAATCCAAACCCACTGTTGTAAGGGAAATAGATTCAGGGCATTCAGGTAAAACTACTGTCTCTGATCTCAGCATGGGATCATTAAGCTACTGGACCATGACAATCTTTTAAGAAATATTGCACACAGAATTTGTATAAAACTAACTATTGCATCAAATGAATAAATAAAAGTTTGTTAAAATATTCCAGAGGACTGAACAGCATCACACAAGTCTTTCCATCAAATAATGTCAGCGTCATTAATCAGTACATTAGGATTTCGGTTGCCATAACAACATGATAAATTTTAACACTAACACAAATGGCAGCACTTTCTAAAAATAGCAATTCCAGCATTCAGTTTCTGTGATCCAACACAAATGAAAAGAGCTTTTCAAGACCAACAACCATATAAATACATAGCTTAAGACATTTTAAATGAGCAATGGAATTTGAAAGACAAGAGCATGCACTGGCAGAAGTTGGAAGGAATGTTCTTCATAGTGGTAAAGATTAAATTACATTGCCGAAGAGTATGTAATATACCATTCCCTTATCAAAAGCATGTGGTCTGATTCTGAAAACCAAAGACCTCATAGGCTCCAGCTCAACCACTGGAACTGGATCACAATTATTTGATTTCAAGAAAAATGTCTTCAGAATTGAGAATTTCAACTACTATGGCCAGAGATTAAAATTATAGTTCTGGTTAAATGTTTTGCTTGAATTTTGAGAAACTTTTAAATTTTCAAGGTTTATTTACTATAGAAAATATTGACTATCAAGACTGAGATTCTACAAGCATGCATCTCTGTAAACAGGTATTTTAACTTCTAAAGGATTGCTTGCATTTATAGCACCACGTTTGAAGTCTAGGGACTTAAAGCACTGACTACAGCAGGTTCATAAGCTTCTGCATGTTAGCTGAGTTGTAGCAGCTACAGCCACCATCCTCACGCAAGGCTTCCCTTTTACCTCTCAACTACCCACTGCTGCAAGATAATAGGAATTTGGTTTAAACTGTGCTGAGAGGTTTAAAAAGCTTATCAAAGCGGTAAGGCTAACAGTGCCTACATGACTATGTTATCTGGGTTTGTCTGATGGAAGAAATTCTTAAGTTCAAGTAATTTCACTATGCCTAAGTCTTTATGATATTGTAGAGTCTACCTCTTAAAATTGTTTCTGGGTTAGCAGTGAAAAGTTGAGGCTTTCAAAATACATTTACTCTTACTATAATTTTCAAATAGATCTACATTTGAAAAAAAAAAAAACCCAAACCTGAGAGCTAAAATACAGGTTTAACAGCTTGACACCAAGAAGCAGTTGCAATTACTGCTCAAGGTATCCTGTTTGATCTGTACTGGAGCAGAAGAGTACTCATATAACAAGGTCAGCTCTGCCAGCTAAGCTGCAGGAATGGGAAACAGAGACACTCAATGTCTGCTGAAAAGCACCAGCATTCCCTGTGGCCAGCCATGCACCAGCTGTATGGCATGACAGTGGAAGTCTCCGGATGAGGACAACCTGGCAGCTGGACTAGCTGGTTCTTGTAGGCCCCTTCCAACTGAACCATTATACTCAATTCTCAACAATATTTATTTTTCCCCGGACATATGTAATTTTTAATTGCAAAATGCTGTAACACAGTCTCACTGAGAACAGCTACCAATAATGAAATTTGAACTACTATTGCAATGTAAAATGTGACGCGCTAGTCTCAATTTCTGATACATTCTTTAACCTGCATTCTTCACAGAAGCATAAAAAACAGTGTCAGAAAAAGTTTTTGATCAGTGCAGCATATAATTCTCTGAGTTTAAGTACTACAGAAAGTCTTCATGTGGTTCACATTTAATTGGAAAGAAATTCATAGCACTTTCCCTAGCCTTAGGGTTCAAGTTATATTCAAAAAACAAGAGAAGAGATAAATAATAGAGTTCTCACTTCCATACTTCAAAGAAGAAATCACTAAAAAAAAATACATTAGGTGAAAAGTAAAATAATCTCAGCACAATATTCAATGAGACAGAATGCCAATACTCTACAGCAGAAGACGACAAAGTTGAAAATCCTAGAACTGACAAAGCAGTGGGGATAAAAGAAATCTTGGAGAATTACATATTTCATCTGTCTTTGGAAAGCTTACAAAATAGTTCTAAAACAATTTACAACTAAGTTGACAAAAAACTGCCGACACAGCAGAATATGTTCAAAATGGATGAATGTAATTCATTTAGATGGTGTCTGTTAAAGCAAGAGTAACTACTTCAGAAAGTTACAGAATTACAGAATTCCTTACTGCTTATTCAAAAAGACAAGAGCCATTAAAAAAACTGAATTGCGACCTGAAAATACGATCACAACTGATAACTTGAATTCTCATAATGATCCACTAAAACTTAATGAAACTAATCTTTTTGATCATTATGTAAGTATAATAGAAATTCAAAGGGAAGATACTTACTTCACAGTAGCACTCAGAAGAAAATTCAGCTGGGACATTAACAGACTATCTGGAGCAGACAGATAGCGATCAAACTGAGCCTGGGAGGGGAAGAGATTATGAGATCAACATATTAACACCTTCCTGTTATATAAAAATAGGCAAACCACAAAATTCTGAAAAGTGATTACATTACAGGGTAGAACTTAATAGTTCAAAACACGTCTAGTTTCAGCACCTCTGCCACCAAAATTTTGTTTTGGACTCTGAGGAATGGGAGTGGACAGCAAATAATGAGAATTCAGCTTTCATAACTATCCAGCTAAGCTATGCAGTTGGTGCAGGTAGGCACACAGCACTGAAGATCAGACCTAGTCAGTGCAGAGGGAAAACAGACAGCTTCAGAGAGAAATCTACTCTGTCCAAGTTAGACATGTTGCACGATTCTTTTTCCATGTTTCTTTTTCCTTTCTGGCATGGAGTCACTGTTTATATTGGGAAAACCAAGAGCAAATCACCCACTTCACGCTGCTTGAAACTGCTTCTAAGCCTACTTCTCCTCCTCCATATAGCATAGTGAAAAAAAAGGGTAATGCTTTGATTCTAGTAGATGGAGCAGAAAACACTAAGAAAGAACATTCCTGCTGTCTTCAACAATCTATTAGAAAAACTGTGGATGCCTTATCTCTGGAAGTGTTCAAGGCTAGGTTGGATGGGGCCCAGACCAACATGGTCTCATGGAAGGTGTTCCAATCCCCCTGCCATGGGCAGGGACAAGATGGTCTTTAAGGTCTGTTCCAACCCAAACCATTCTGTGAATAAACAACCAAATGGGTGACTACAGAGAAGATGAAACAAGGTCTTCTCACAGACAAAAACATGAGGAATACTGAACACATATTACACTAAGGAAAATTTTGATTAGATAGTGAGAGGAAAAATTTTCATAAGGAGTGTCATCAAACACTGAAAAGGTTACCCAGAAAAACTGTATAATCTCCATCCTTGGCATTACACACTCAGACAGGGCCCTAGACTAGTCTATCTAATGATGGCAACCTTTCTGAACAGTGCATGAATATTCTCAAGCTGATAAACCCTGAGATCCGCATCCACCCATCATTTAAATGTGCAAAGCATACATGAAAATGACTAATGAAGTCACAGTTCTCACAAATTAATTTTTGTGGGGTTTCTGCCCTTGTTTGGAAAGCAAGGGAGCTTTCACTGAGGGGTATGGACTTGACTAGCACAGCATTTGCAAGAACAGATGAACACTTTAAAAGGCTGGTACCTGGAAAATTTTCAAGCATAATTTGGAGGCAGGGAATCCACCTGCAAGTACTTCCTCCTGCTTTAAATACTATTGGTTAAATCTACTGGTTTCAGAAGCCAACAGATTAGGTTGATATGTGGGATTTATGTGGGTTTGATTTCAGCACACTTGGTTCCATTCTGGTTAAACTGTGTTTACAGAAGCAGATATTAAGTAATGAAGGAAATAAAACAGTTGGATTCTTCTCTTAACTATTCAAGTGAAATTATTATGTAGCACTACAGATAACAGAGTTGCATATATGTAATTTAAAGAGAAGGTCCCCAAGCTGCAGCCTTTAAAGTTTTTGTTGGTCTACAAGACCATGATAAATAGAAGATATTTTAAATGCAAAATTTATCAATGATAATGAGAACGCATGCTGATCTGAGTAAAGAGTGCTCTGTGCCAGAGCTCTGTTCATCCAACCAACTTGGGAATCAGTGGTTTAAAGCCTGAACAGAAAAAAACAGCAGCTACTCTAACAAAATTAGGATGGATCCAACATACAATTTTAACAAAAAAAAAAATTAAAAAAAAATTTTTAAAATACCTTTTTTCATGGGGGTATACATGTACTGCTGGATAAGTGGGCCTTTACAGTTAAACTTTCAGAATAAAGACAAACTTGGCTAAGGAAGAAGAGTGACAGATCATGTATCATTGTCTACTGAACTGTGATATTGCTATTTCCATGCAAAATAGCCTTCACACACTCTAAGAAAAAAATATCAGCTGATAATTTGCTTTAAAATATATTGTAGCTTTCAACTTAAAAAAATGTAACTGTGACATACACCCAGAATCCAACTTCTGAGTAAAGCTGAACTATTTGCATAAAATCAAAGCCTTAGGACTAAAATTATAAATGATAGCAGAACCTATATTTCAAAGCAGAGGCAAAAAAAGAAACTCTGGTGATTAAAATTAATTAGAGCTAAGTATTTGCTTTTAGCAATTTAAGATGACTCATGGGATAGCATTCTTGTAAGTAAAGTTCTGTGTCTCAAGGCTTAGAAACTAATATTCTATTACTATCTCTTCTGAAATAATTTATGTATTTATTACTTCAAGTGGTCAAATTACTACAAATTAAGAAAGTATCCCCAGACATGTAATTCAGCTATTCTTAAAGAGTAGGACTGGTTAGATGAATATCTACTACATCATATAATTAGTAGTATTCTTTCCCATGTCACAGCATTCCACCATAACATGAAAGTTTAAAATCCTTACCATTGCAACCTTCAGGGACACGGAATCCATACTGGACAAATTTGAAAGAGGACCCTAAGAATCAGTAGTCAAACAGGGGGACAAAAAAAGGTCATACAAAAAAAGACAAAAAATAAAGCTACAATCAGTTCAGAAGTAAATTTTTATTTGGTCCTGATACACGATCTTAAATGTTTGGAAACTATACCACCTTATCGGTATTGAAATGATGTTAACAGTTCATTTTTATTTACCACTCAAATTAAAAGCTGAGAATACAGCATTCTTAATATGACTTGTCAAATCCTTTTCTTCCTTCTTCACCATTATATAAGGCCAAAACCAGTCTTCCACAAGGTTTAGAATAAAAACTGAACTGCAAACTGCCCACATTCCCTTGGTATTCCAGACTTAGAGAGGCCAACTTTGCTCTATTTATCTGTTCTGGGACCATGCAGAATTCAAACCTGCTACCCAGTAAAAATGTGCTGGTGTGGCAATATGATGTATAAATGCAGCTTAACCCCTGGCAAATTCTGCAACATCACTTCTGCAGCCAGGCAGTTGTACAGGTATAAGTGAAAATTGCTACATTGCATTAACAACCTGCCCTAGTTGACTGGAAATTGGTTTTAGAACAGGAGACTCTGACACTTTCTGAGGCATATTAAACTACCCATACAGTTATTCTGAGAATATACAGGATGTCTGTGGTGCATGGAGTCTGTTGAAGGTACACAGACAAGCAGTACAGAAGGACTTCAGCACACCAAACCAGCTCGGCTTGCTGAACATACAATGTAGGGGAAAGCTGTAGCTGCAAGGTGCTTTTGTCTAATAGTCCTGTTCCCATGTGAAAAAACAACAGATATTACTAAGGTTTTGCTTTCAGAAGAAGCTTAACTTGCGAACTAGTAGAATTTTGGCACTAATATTTTTGCAAGTGTGCAGTACCTCATCAGCATGGGAATTGTATAAGCTTACCTGTTCCGGTTTGTGTTGCTGCAGAGCATTATATATGTAACTCAGACCAGCTCTTGTTAACACGTAGGAAGCTTGCTCATTTATGAGTGTATCTAAATGAGCTTCAATCTGAAATTTTAAGCATAAGGTATTAAAAAAAAGCGCAAGCGTATTAAATGTAACAAGAAAAATGCAGAGAATTCTTTCATGTCTGACTAATAAAAGGAATTTTTTTTTGTTTGTGAATACAACAGCACCAAAAATGAAGAACATTATAGCCCTGATCGTAAAAATTCCTATATATTTTTATTTTGTTGTAACTCTTTGAAAATACTTGATAAAAAACATTCAATTTTTAATAAAAGTATTGACAAAAGCATGGCAATTTTATAATACACAAGAGACGGTCCTTCATAAGGAAAATAATCATAATCAGTACTGATTTTAAATTCAATTCTGATTAACATGTATTTGAAAAAAGTTTATTGAAAGAGCAATAGATACTGAAATTACAGTTATCAATTTTGTTTTAACTATCTTTACATGAAAAAAGGTCATAAGAGTATTTTACATTCTTAATATAATCTTCACTTTGCAGGGAAACCTAATCCATAAATCCAGTCACAGCAGCAGCAGTAATTTTTCAGTTTGAGCAGTCTCAGTGAGACATACATTTGGGTATACATACATTATTACTTCATTTTTACAGATAACTACCCCACATTTCTTTTTTTTTCTTCCAGTTCTAAAGAAAAAAATTATATGAAAGTCTAGTAAAATATAAGACTTCTTTGATATTTTAAGAGTTCACCTTTTTACTTCCTACAATTGTTTAGAAAAACACACTTTCCTTTTTAAATCAGGAGGGAAATCTTAATATTTCAATTTGGAGATTTTAACTTAGTGAGTTCTTTCTCCTATGAAAAATGTTTCTCCTATTAAATATGTCATTCTAACTCCACTTGAATAACGTACTTATGTATAATCTTAAAGATATTTTTTTCAGTCTGTATCCGTATTTTTAAAATGCTTGAAGAAAGTAAATGATATTAAATGCATAAGCTTCAGTTCTACTGCTTACCTGAAGAATAAATCAATTCCAACATTTACTGTGGAATAAGTAGAAATTAGAAATATCCCAGACAATTTGGTGAGGTTGTCTGTTTGTTTCAGAGCTAAAAGGTGCTAGAAATTCTGATTAGGAGCAGAATGTGAAAAATGGCTTGCAGCCCATCCTTACTATCCCTTAAAATAAGAAGTTGCAATTTTTCAAACCCCCCAGCTCCAAAAGCTCCCCTGAGATATACTGCAGATGTGTTCATGTAGAAAAATATAAAAGGGTAGTGTCCAAGTTTTCACGAGTCAACAGTTTGTCAACTTACATTTCCATTTCAAAATGGTACCACATAGGAACTACTATCCTGGGACATTAAGGGAAACCAAAGAGAAAAGAGAGGTAGAAAGCAGGACTGAAGGAGTCTTCAGCTATAGTATATTCTAGTACAAAATAGATGATAATCTAGTACTAACTATATCATGGGTTTTATATATAACTAAATGATGGGTTTTATATATATATACATATATTTGAGCTTTCAACTTCCATTTGCTTCTTCTCACACAGTTTGTAGATAAATGATTAGGATAATGAAAATGTTCACTAATCTGGGTTTATCTGAAACTAACTCGAACAAGCCCAAAGCCTGTATCCATTGTTTAAAATGAAAGATGTTATTTGTTCACAGTCTCTGATAAAAAGCCCTCTTATCCCATTTCCCTAATTTAGAATTGACCCAAAGCCAACATTATCAAAGATAAATATGTTCACATCACAACTTACAGTGTGCAAAAAGCAGTAATAATTTAATTTTCTTTTGGAGCTGTTAAAGCTTACCTGAAACTGCAACATTTCTAGACGTTTGTCAGTGAACTCAAAGAGAGCCAAAGTAGTCCTCATCATATAGAGTGAATTTACCATGAAGGTTGCCATATCAGCTGTGCCCAAATTACTTGCAGACATAGTACACATCTGTAACAATGGATCTAGCACACAAGACAGAACCTAGAATAGCAAACACACAGAAAAGAGGGAGAGAAGGGAGGAAATCATGTCACACGAGGCTTCTAACCTCATTCTGTCTCTATCTCTATTTATTCCCTGAAGCAGAATAAAGAAGAATGAGTTTCCAACTGTGAAAGCAGTTTTCTACTGGATTTGTCAGCAGGTGATCAGCTACCACAGTGATGGGGAAAGTGTAAAAACCTGAGAAGAACAGATTCCAACCTAGCAGGAGGAAGAGTAACCCAGATTAGATAATGGGTAATTGTGAAATGTTGAGGGTGTATTTACTTAATGGAGTAGTAATTGAATAACAGAACTTAGGTACTGTTAAGAGTAGCACTCCATACTGTACTGTAATTATCTACTTTGTTAGTCACCCTCTTATTCACATTACAAACTCTGGTTTGGCAGAAAGATACAAAATGAAACTAGACAAAAAGATTAATATTCCATCTATCTTTTGTGCACTGAAATTATCTTACACATCCTTTCCCTGCCCCCTCTCCCTCCTCTTCACACACACGGAGCAGTCAAAAATTCTTATACCTGCACAAAGTCAGCCTGACGGGCATCCAGTGGAATAACAGATGAGTCATGAGATGCCAAAACCTCCCGCAGCAAGTTAAGTGTCTGATTTAGTGCAGAGCTTGGGCCAAGATCAGGAGGTGGGAGTTCAACCTGAAGAACAAGATTACCTGTTTGTGGTTCTTTTTATTAATTTCATTTACAGCAAACACCATCCAATCTGTTAGCACAAATACAAGCAGCTAATATTAAAATTACATGTAGCCATGCAGAGAAGAACTTTAATTTGACAGTGGACAAATCTAGCAGATTTCAGAGAATAACTGCCTGCAACTTTCAGTATAACCTCAGTCAGTGACAAACAAGCAACGCTGAATTTATCCTTTCATTCAGACTATAACTATTTTATGATCTGAAAAAAACCAAACACTACCAGGTTTGGTAGTGAAAAAAAATACATTTACTAGATTAGGTGTCAAAGAGTAGCCATGTTGCTGACATCACTGAGTTCACTGTAAGCAGGATCTTCTGTACACACTTGAGATTCTGGTGCAGGCAGAGCTCTGGGAGATTAAGAGCCATAATGCAGCAGTTCTTGACAAGGCTCCATATGATGCTGAGTATGAGAGCTGCAGTCACAAATGCAACAGCAAATCCCTAGCAAATCTGTACCTTAAATTACCAGTACACAAATGAACTGTACACAAGCTATCTCAAGTACAACTACATAAACTGCAACAAGACTGCACAAGCTGGAATGCAAGCAGATAGCAGATAAGCAGCAGGAACTGCAGATATTTTAAAAAGAGAAAGAACAGAAATTTGTGTATATTAGAGAAAAAACACATTTTCCAAGCCAAATTATGAAAATTATAGCACCTGAAGGGGACTGAAATTCTATGCTATCTTTAACACAGGCTCACATACTTTACCCCTTTCTTTGTAACAGGCAAACACTCATTTCCCTTTTTCCCAACACACATTTGTCAGATTCCACTACGAACAACTTCTTGTCTCCAATGCTGCCTTAAACTGGCATCCTGCTGCCTCCAAACCCTTACTACAACCCATGTTGCTCACTTCATTTCCTTCTGCCAATGATCTGCTTCCCATCCTCCTGGCCCCCTGCCCATCCAAGGGCAGACATAGATCTGGCTGCATCATTTGGAGTAAGAAGACCCTCGGCAATACACAGTAACACTTAAAAGCATAACCTCTCCAAAAGGAGGTAGGAAGAACTAAGTTTGGATGGGACAGGCCCAAGTGTCTCATTCAAGGTGTCTGGTTGCAGCAGTGCAAGGCAGTGTGCACTTCTGCAATGTTCTTAAGACTCTGGCTCAACATGAAAAGGCAGCAACTTTGGATGGACCTCCGAGGCAACATCTTCCATACCTTCCCAAATGAGAAGTACTGATGAACAGCATAGGAAAATGCATGTCTGAGTCTTCAAGACGACAAAACCCCAAAATAATAATAATAAAAAAATATTCAAATGGGCAGAGGCTGATGGCCAAAGAAACCAATGAGACCACAGCAATCATCTTCAGAGTAGAGCACGACAGAGGCTTCTGGAAATGAATCTGTACCTGATGAACACACTACCAGAGAAAGGAAAAAAAAAAACCCTCCCTCTCTGAAGCCAGGCTGAGCTTTCACACTTTGTGTTTTGAAACATGTGAGATACCATACATGTCCCCACACTGCTACTCAGACAGATCTAACAAAACCTTTTTTCATCCTTCTGAATATAAAGTGTTCCTCTATTCTCACTTTCCAAGAGAGTATACTGAGTTCGAGGAACTAATGGAAAACTAAATCTAAAAGGTTCAGAGAACAGTTGTTCAGCTTAAGCAGTCTTGAAAACATAAATACTCTAGCAATGAAGTAACAGTAATTCAGAAAGAGGAACTTGTTCAGTGCTGATCAGTAGTAAAGTTTACTGAAACTTACAGCACTGAGTGACTTTCTTCTTGTTTCTTCATTATTTAGGGGTATTGATGTGTCCTGAACACACTGTTCTCAGACTTGAACTGGACCGTGATCAAGGATATTTTGGCATTAATTTGAGACCAGAGTTTGATACACACACACACAGATCATGGCAATTTCAGGCTGCTTAGCACAGAATTTTTGTCTCCTTAAACAGCTGGTACTCAGAAGCTCTTAAATTAGCTTAATCTTTCATTCAGTCTGTTCTTTTAAAATCCACTGTCTTCTAGATATGAACAAGGAACCATATTATAGAAGAAGAAAATATGGCTAGGAAGAAAGGTTTAGATCACTAGATTCTATTTCGGTTAGCTTGAAATTTCTGACTACTGCAATAGAAGCAGAATTATCAGTAAGTGGAAGGAAAATTAAAGCAGTGCCATATTAATTTTGAAAATGCCAACTTTTTTCACATGAATACAGTGAGGAGTTCTTTTCAGATTTAAAAAGGAAAATTTAAAAACAGACTTATAATAAAAAAATAATTGTTGCCCTGAATGTTCTGTGTGCACTAAGAGATCATTATAATTGCTCTTACTTCCAGACAACCAGGTTTGAAATACATGCTGAATTCTACTTTTGAAGTACCTCCTTCAGATGCAAGCCAGACAGGAGCTAACTAAAAAATGATCAGCAAAGTTCTGCAGCACATAGTCCAAGAGCATTAAAACATACTCTAACACAGTTTAAGTGTCTAATCTGTTGTAACTAGCAGTTCAGTCATACAGAGACAATTAGCTCTTCAGCCTTTCAAAGAAAACAAGAAACTACCCATTTTAAAAAAAAATCAAATAAACAAAACTGAAATGAATTCTCCTAATATTACAATGGACACTAAAAGTTGTACAAAAGCTTTAGTATAAAAATTTATATCTTCTTTTAAAATTCTGCATATTAATCAATAGGGAGCACTAACTTAAACCAATTATCTTCCTCCAAACATGTAATCCAGAGCAGATTTCTCTATGAGAGCAAGTAGCTCAAAGCATGTCTTAGAGAGTTTAACAAACAGCAAAAGAAAACACAAAAAATGAAAAGACAGTATCAACAATCCAGAACATGCATATATATTTTTCCCCTTCGCATTTACAGAAAGGGTTAAACTGAAAAAAAGGGCAACTTTTCTTCCTATTAAATACAGTTAATTTTATTAAGGACTGGAGTAGGTATTAGGGAGAGTAGCTTTTTTAAAAGCCATACGTGGACCTGCAAATATTGAAAATACTGCATAAGCAATCAAAATTTTATATAGCATGCTACGAAGTTAACAGTAAAGAAAACCATGGCCATACTGGAGTGAGTCAAGCAAAGGGTCACAAAGTTCATGCAGGGAATGGAATACCTCCTACACAAGGAGGTGCTGTGTTCAGTGTGGAGAAGAGAAGGCTCAGGTGGAATGTTATCAATGTGCATAAATACACGAAGTGAGGGGTAAAGAAGATGGAGACAGACTCTTCTCAGTGGCGTCCAATAACAGATCAAGAGGCAATGGGCAGAGATCAAGACACAAGAAAACAATTTTTTTTATTGTAAGGTTAGTCAAACACTGGAGGCAGTTGCACTGCAAGGTTTTGGAGTCTCTGTCCTTGGTTACATTAAGAACTCAGCTGAAGCCAGTCCTGGGCATCTTGCTCCAGCTGACACTGTTCAAGCAAGATAGACTAGATGATTTCTAGTCTCCTACAGAACTCATCCATTCTGCAGTTCTGTGATACTAGTATCAAATAAACCCAGATAGTAATTTAAAACAGAACTAGTCAGAGAAAGCACTGCTCAGAGTAACAAACAAAAGATTGGTAGCTTTTCTAAGAGCCTAATCAGCTCTTAGTACAGCCTCTTAAAAACCCCACTGACAGGCCAGATACAAAAGTACTACAGACTGGAACCTTGCAAAAATGTATCTGGAGGTTTCATTCTGTCACTTAACACTGAGCAGCCCCAACTACAGAAGTTCATTCTCCCTCTCAGACAATATTCACCAACACTCCAAGGAACTTAAGCGCACATCTACCAGAGAAGCTTCGGAGCAGCAGTCCTAAGTTCTTTTGGCTCTATTAGGTTCCTGCAGAGGTCAACAAAGTAGCATGCCTAATGGCATGCTTTCCTTTTCAGTTCTCAAGTTGGTCTTAGAAGAAAAGATCACTAGTTATGCTTTGTTCACATGGAACCATTCAAAACCGTAACAGCATTCAGATCACAACATCAACCAGTCTCATTCAATCTGCCCCACATCTGGTTTTCCAGAAACCTAATAGGTTTCATTCTGACACGAATCAAATTATGAGGGACAAGTTTACAATTATTTCCATGCAACATTTTAATACCTCTTCCACTGACAAACTGAAAAGATAATGCAATCACAGCAGTTAATTTGCATACATCTACTCTAAAAAGAACAGCATTAAGGAATAACAATTCAAAAACTTGATTTGGGGCACTCTACTAAGAGTCTTCTAACAGCTCAGACAGCAGATGACTGCAGTTTGGCACAATCTCTCTTCAGTACCCTTATGGTAACTCTCATTCCATTTCACTAAATGTTTGCAATTATTCTTTCCTTTAATAATTGTTCTGGAGCATTAGCAAAGCCAGAGGAAGGACATGTGGGCTTGAAAATTTCCACTTTTTTGATTTATCAGCTGATGCAATAAAACATGCTGACAAAGGTTAATCTAACGTGCTTGCTAAAATGCCTCACCAATGGACTCATTATTTTAAATGACAACTCTCATGTGAGAGAACTGAAAGAACAGTCCATCCACTCCAGTCCATTAGATGCTTTGAACTTTACTCCCAGTTTCACTGGAACAGTTCCTGTTGTTCCGACAATTATTTTCACTTACTATTCTCTTATGGATTTATAATCATCTGTCAAATGGTAATCTTAATGGGTGGTTCTTAGGTCCACACAATGAGTGACTAAACACAAGCAGAATCCTGAATTCCTAAACATTTGATTTATTGGTGCTGGGTCAAAAGAAACATATAAAAAGATACATAAGGATTGTAGCAATACTTCTCACCCACTTTACTAGCATGACTGGTAGACCCATGGCTGGGTCCAAGAAAGCTAAAAAGCAACAAATACAAACATGTTTTTTCAGCACAGGGACACAATTATTGGCCAGAAAACATGGCTGAACCAAGAACAAGAACAAATCAATGGTTGCCAGAGCTAGAAAGTACTGGCAAGACTGCCCAACACTGCCCAATTCCCATTATATAGTCTCTCCAGCATATAATCAGTATTCAGGGCGATTCTCGGTACTAAGATTCAGTTCCTCTACTCTCACCTCATATTTATTCTTGTAGATATTAAAAAAAAATAACCCTCTGAAGGGTAAGAATCAACAATGCAAAGGAGAAACAGCATTTGCAGCAAGAGATGATGCACCAAACCTTCAGTGACACGCGGAATGGCTGGTGATGCACAGCTTCTCTATGATGTGCATGTTAAGCTCTATGACAGCCTGGAATCTCAGAGTTGTGAATGGCAATTTAAATCCTGAAAACAAAGTGGATCTGCAACAACTCTGCTACCGAACTTTGTGACAGGTTTCAAGGAGTATCAGAGCTGAAGACACTCCCTTGTCTGCTTTTCTTTGATAAAAATGGGCTTGCTTTCAGGCAGTCTGCTGAATATTTCTGTTACATGGATTTCAACTCGTATAGAACTACCTGAGAGGTCTGAATGCAAAAACCATGCAAAAGGCTTTCTGAGAACAGTCTGAAGTTGAGAGCTGCTGACTACTTTATTTCCATATGACAACCTAGATGCTTGAAATTTTCTTATGTAATGAAAAAAAAAGTTCACAGCAAAGTGCTTCTAAGCAAACCAGCAAGTATTCTGAAGTAACCAGGGATTTCCCTGTACCATTTACACTGATGGCTTGACAACCAAGAGAGACAATACTGATCTAAGACTGCCTATAAGCTTCCATACACCTCCACACTTGTGACACTCCTTATGTAATATGGGACTCTTCTCAAAAATAGATGTGAAAAGGAAGCTATTTTCTTGTCCTAGAAAGAACAGCCTGAAATCTCAATTTCCCATTGTGCTTCAGAAATTAAATCCCAGGCAGACTGAAGGCAATGCTCAGCTCAGGATAATCAATAATCTAGGGAATTAAATTGTCTGTGGTGATGAGGACATCAGAATCAAATTACCATCCTGTCATTTGTCTATATCTTCAGGGTGGGATCTTGAAGAGTTAGCATATTTAATAAAACCTGCTTTGTCTAAAAAGTTCCCAACTAACTATACTTAAGAGAAAGATTTACTTAAATCATACTATGGTCTATCAACTACTAGATGGAATGTAGGTACTAAATAAGAAAATTATCAGCTACAACAGATGCTACTGAGGGAATACTATCATTAAAATAGTCCAACAGGCTATATTCATCACTTTTCAATGATCTAAACAAGATGCACATAAATCTATAGAAATAAAAGTATTTTTTATTTGAGAACATCCTATTTGTATTTTAATTTATTTCCAAAGTTATTCAAATTGCCTTGAAAATCATGTTTTAATCAAAGTATTGGACAGCTGATATTATTCAAAACAGGCTTGTCGATGCCTTAAGATGCAAAATTTAAGTGGAAATAAGGAACCATGATTTCCAGACTGTCCAAGTGATTTACTAATTTTAGAAGTGAATATTTTCTGTGTGCACAACAGGAACAGCAATGATGCCTCTGCAACTGCCTATATAAGCACAAAGGGTCTGTCTTCCAGAGGTTTAATCTTCTCTGAAAATAAAAAAGAGAAATAAACCTGAAATCACTTGCAGTGCATACATAGTTACAAAAAGCTGGTGGAAAGACTAGGATGTGAAGAGAATCCTACTAATACATATACACAATTTTGGTCTGAACACATTATTAAAAAGGATGGTAAAAAGCAACCTTCGGTTTCCCCAAAATGTAAAGGCATTGTGACATTTACTACTACATTAACAAAGACATATGAAAAGGCATAAAAGCTGCTTTCTGTACATTAACACACAAAAAAGTAACAACAACTAAATTTATGATAAAATAGGATCTTTATTGCATGGAAACTAATGTTTCTCTGAGTGTAATTCAACTTAATAATTTTGTATTTTTTATGAAGCAAACCTCATTTCAGTTATGAAAAGACATCATTCTATCAGTTTAGTAGTCCACTCAAAAGTGCTACAGAGGACTGTCAAACTCTCAGTTACAAGAACTACACATAGAACAGCAAGATTAGTTCTCAGACATAGAGTTACCTCATTAACTCCTGAAGCACAGAGATAAATAAATAATTACGGAAGCCTTTGTTACCCATTTATCTAAAGTCTTCTGAATCTCTAAGCTTTTGACCTCAATCATATCCTGAGGAAAGATCTTCATAGGGCACACAGGCAATGTAATATTGTCAGTGTTTCACATTTAATTTATAAATGTGCTTAAAAGAAAGAGCAATATTATGATCTTTACCCATTACATGGTATGCTCTGTATGCCACGCGTTACTTCTAATAAAACACCAATGAAGGTGGTACTACCTTCATTTAATGTCAGTAAAAGCAATTTGACTACTTTATAAAACAATGGCAGCATCTAGAGCTGGTTACATCCAGGCTGGAGGCTGAGGGAAGGGGAACTAAGAGGGCAAAGAAGATTACACAACCTTCCCATACTGCCAATACAAAGAACACACACTATGAACTGGGGGATCACAATGCCTCTATCGCTCTTTTACTGAATTCTACACATTTCCAAACCAAAACCAGTGCATCAAACTATATCACATTATAAAAGCACAAAGACTGAGTTACGTGAGTAGGAAAATCATGCTGAAGACTGTTTGAGTACAGATCTAATACCTAGCAGGATAAATAAATAGAAAAGAGATGAATACAGAGCTGTTTTACACTTTCAAGCCAAGAAAATTTCTTTCCCTAAGCATTTTGTAAGCAAAGAGCAGTCATACATTTTTTATAAGGTCCATCACTAATTTCTTCTCTGAAAAGGAAGAAGTAGATATTGTATTTTAGCTTACATATTAGGAAATACAATGGATTTTTGGTAAAGTCACGTTGTCCCTATCCATTGCATGTTTTATGAATTCAGCTTGAACTCTCACTTGAAGAAGCATTAAGAGAAAAGGAACTACTACTCCGATGACACCGCACTCAAATGGAAACACCCCATGGCAACAATGGCTAAGTGGACTTTAGTAATATGGACTGTGGGTGTAACCAGCTGAACCAATGACACTGAAAGGAGTCACTGAGATATATGGGAGAGAAGAGGAGGAACAACTGCTTCTTTGAGAAGGTCATTCCTCAGCCTCTGTAGAAAGACAGGAAACTGGGACCAGACACAAGCTGTGCTGAATGAGAAAACTAGTTTGAGACCACAGAAGAACACTGACAAACCTTAGAAAATCTGACTGAATGGTCAGCAAATTACAAGGCTTTGCACAAAGCATAGTTTCTGTAAATCTATGTAATTTCTTTGCATTTTTCTTGCAGGTTAAATAAAAATAATTTAGAAGTGCATTTATAAATGTTACAGCAATGTTCATGTTTTTATAAAAGACAGTCCAAGTTTTGTTTTTACTTAGCTTACCATTGTGGGATATACCCTCCAACTTGAAAAAGGAATTATGCACATGAGCAATTAACCACTGAACTGATGATGCAGTAATACAAATTATCTAGCTCAATCACCTGATCTTGCCTCATTTTACAAGAAAATTTCCTCTTTCTGTTGCTTCTCATAGATTTTAAAAATATATAAACTGCTCTGCAAACAAATACTGCTAGCAGCAGTATTTTAGCCACATATCCACAAAACCCCCACTACTAATAGAATTAAAACATACAGCAAATTTTTAATGTAGCTTCATAGCTAAAATATTGAAAATACAAAACTCCAACTTTAGGAAAAGCTGATACATAAAGGAGCTATTTATCTAGTAATCTTACTCCACAAAAGCGAAATGCAAGTGCATTTTGAAGCATGAAAGCTGTATGATTTTGAAACAAACCTTGTCCATTAGTTTACTTGCATGAAGACTCAGGCTATTAAAGAATATTTTCTTGCTCAACAAATGCATTTCTTCAATTGTTGTCAAGAGCGTGGCTGCACTGTTTCCTACAATACCACTGAAAAGAAAATTAAGGTTAGTTAACAACTCTACAGGGGTCAGATACTTCAGCATCATTTCAAATATGATTACTTTTGAAGTTGAAAATTTATAACAAATAATTGCAGGGAACAGTTCTCCATATTGGCTGAGAGGTAAGTTGACTGTAAGAAGAAGCCTTACTATGCATGTCATGAAGCAGGTAGTAAATACAGGCTATCAAACTTGCATGAATTTTTTTTTTTTTTTGTAGATTCCTAAAACTTACTGGATTTTTGCTTTGTTAAGCTGTAAATCTACTTCTATTAAAGAAAACAGATTACATAAACAAAAAGGGTTAACAAGTATTCTATCATACTGTCGTTTAGGAATGGCATTATCTCTCTTCTTTCTTCATTGAGATGTTAGGCATCTCCAAAAATGAAAGAATTCATGCCTCGCTATTCTGAGTGCCAAGTATCACACTTAGCACAAATATTCTATAAACCTTAAATGGCACTACATGACTATGCTCCTCTCACAGATACACTCTCCACCTGCCTAAAGTAAATGCACTTTTAAGCTACAAAATGGCAGTGGAAATTTGTGTCACTAATTTAAACCTGTAGCCTTATTTTCAGATTGTAATCTTGCATTTAATAGATCATTTCTCAAACTGCTTTCTCCCTTCATTAGTGAGGTGCACTTTATACAAAGAAAATTATTCAGCTGGTAGAAGGTACTTCAGTGGTCTTTAAACTACGCATTGTTAACACGACCAAAAGCAACAGATAGACTGCCTAGGACCTTTCATTTTAGCATCACATTTTCAACTGCACCAAGCTTTATAACCACTGGGAAACACTGACTTTGGAGACAGAAAAATGACTGCAAAAATATTTCAAGTTTTTTGGACAATGAAATTAGGAATAGGTCTTTTATGTGTTCTACTATACACGTGTAGTGCCATCACAGTTGAGGATTTTAAATAGGGTGGGAAGTGCCCAAGAACCACTTGTCTCAATCTGCCCAACATCTAACGTCTTTTCAGACAGAGAAGTTCAAGTAGCAGTATTAATGATTTAAATCCTCAGCAGTTCAGTCCAGGGCTGTGGAGGAAGACTTTTCTGCTACTATTTCTAACGAACATGAACTACTGCGTATGCCACAATGTATAAAAGCAGCAGCTCTGGCTTTTCTCCAGTTTCTGTATTCTTGGTGGCATCTGGAAGATTGAAAGGTGACTGGTGCACCTTCAACAGTGAGATAAGGAATGAGGCAAACATCTTCCCAACAGAAAAATGGAAGTGCATACTTAGAAAAAAACGTTATCAAAACACAGTTGTTTAAAGAAAAAAAGAAAAATTGAAGTTCTAGAGGTAATTCTAACATTTTCTCAAAGGGGACTTGACTTTGTAATCTTACATGTTTTGTAGAGTTTTTTTCTACACTATTTGAATCTACACAGAACAATAAAGAAACAGTTTCTCTAGCAAATTGATGCTATATTCCAAAGCAGATTTGATATGAATTGAGAAATGACAACAGGTAAATGGTATCCTGCTTGGTATCACACATATTTTTCCCTGACAGTACTTGTTACAGTACAGAGCAAAAACTAAGCCACAAAAGTACTCTTTTCAGCAGATTAATCTTTACATACACAATTAGTGAAAAAAGGCATTTTTAACAGTCTTTGTAATTTTGCATACCTGATTGTATGGTGGTAGAACTTGAGAAGATTAGAAATCTTGTACAGTAAAACTGCTCCTGGCTCAGCAACAATCACCTGCTCAATTCTAACCTGCAGCACGAACAAATACAAGCACCCTTCAGGTCATAAATTTCAAAAAGCCAACCTCTTGCAATATATGTTTGATTTTTGAAAAATAAATTCAACCAGAATTAAATTTTAACAGAGAATGTCCAGTTAAATTAACGTTCAACTTGAACCAAAGTGCTTCTGCGTTGTCAGCCATCTGGGCAGAAAACAAGCAGGTGTATGCATCTTAAAAAAACCCCACAAACCCAAAAAGCCTTCAAAAAGTCCTGCTTGCCTACAGATTTCTGCTGCAACTTGTTATTGAAAATTTAAAAATAAGGACACCATTTGATGGATCCAGCTCATACTGGAATCCTCCACAGCACTGAATAGCAAGAACAGTGGCAATGCTGCAAAATCACTAATCTACCACAGTAGATTGTTCATGTCATGCAGCAATTCAGAACATCAAAAGTATTAGGCATTTTATGCAAAAGTCAAAATTTCACCTGGATGCATCTCTTCTTCACTTAAAGGAGAGCAAGTGTATCTCCTACCAGCATTTAATTAGACATATTTATGACTAGTGATCAGCTATGTTGACTGTTTATCTCAACCCGGAAATACTGGCCACACAGCCAAAACAGTGCTGATGTGGACAGTTGATGTCTTGTCTCCATGGTACACAGTCTCAACCCACTCACAAAAGGCTGCCCCAGGGTCAATCTTTGTGCACTTATGAAGCAGAATAGGCAGTGACTTATCACTGCACTGTTCTCCCACGTGCCTGTGTGTGAAAGGACTACACACAAATCACCAGCCAACACTCGCTCTCCCAAGTTATTTGCAGTTCAGTGGAACACGATGTGCTGCAGCGCCTTCTTGTCAGAGACAGCTGCAGGGAGAACCAACTACGATTATGCTTTCTCCATCCTCTCCCTTTGCATCTAATTTGCAGGTCAAAAACAAGCAATACTTTTTAACTCTTATTTGCAATGGTCAATGCACAAAGTTTATTTCAACACAAAAGTGAACTTTGCTCTTCCACGTGTTTGTATATACAAAAGTATGTACAAATACCTGTCTCCAGTGTTACCTAAAATGTCTTTGGGCATGGATACTGAGTATATTCTAGTTGCACAGCAAAAAAGAATATGGCAGGCAGTGGAAAAAGACAAAAATCAAAATACTGACTAAAAAAACAGCAATAGATAAAAACAAAGAATTGAAAAAATAAAACAAGAAAAGAAGAACTGCTCATTCCCATAAAGGAGTCTTCACCGCACTGGAGAACCAAAATTTGAAAGTGACTCAACCTAACCTGTTCAGGGAAGCCCTAGAGTTAGAGCTCTTACCATTTCTTCATCCTATGCATCTTTTAGTTAGCTGACCATAAAAGACTATCTGAAGCCTACGCAGGGCATCAAAAACATTTTGTTTTGAACTTAAGTGCTACGGAAAAGATGAGTTTAAATGTTTTTTAGGATTCTCCTACTTCCATCTGAAATGAGAGGCCTCTGGTAAGATCCACCACTAACCAGTATTCAAGATTCACTTGGATGCCTAAAACACAAACTGACTATCAGTAAGGAACGTGGGCAATTTATACTGCACATAAGCATAATCCTTCTTCGAAGGTAAGGGGCCTACATAATATTGTACATTCACATCGAAAGGCATAAACCAGCAAGAAAATGCTACATAATCTTTTAAGTATTTAAAAGTGTTTGCAGAAATTCTATGACTAGGATTTTATTGAACTGTTCTATACTTCAGCATTGACTGAAATCAAGTGACACATTTGCAAACATCAGCAGAAGTCCCCCAGTAAAGCACTGTACTGTGGTGCCACACTACAACAAATAGCTGTTTTCCTGAAATCAGTGAAGTTATTTTTCTTACTGTGGACAATCTTCATAAAGAACAATTAATTGCAGAAAAGATTCCTCCTAACTGAGTCTATTTTTATTGTTCCTCTGAACTTGTGGCTTGCAATTATCTACCTGCATTGTATGAACTTTTTCTTTCCCCACGGGAACCAGTAAGTGCTCCTGTTTTACATTGGGAGGTCTAAACTGGCAGCAAATTAATATAAGTTGCATTCTATTAAAATACAGAATCCAATGGGAAGTCTTTGATTTTTCTTTTAGTTTTTTGTTGTTGTTGTTTGTTTTTTATTTATTTTTATTAGCACAGTAACTAACTGACAGTATTTCAGGGAATGTTTCTACAGAGAGCAGAAGCACACAAGTGTAAAGAGTTTGGCAATCAAAATGGAAGATACTCTGTACTAAACTATAAAAATCTCAGATCAAGACCAAAACTCCCTCTGACACAAAAGTTTCATTCTATTCCTAAGTACTTTGTTGGAATGCACAGAAATACTTAGCTCAAATATCAGCATTCAGTATTAACAGAAATAGAGCATGCAAGAAGAACACAAAGTTTGGCAAAAATCTTCCAAAAAAAACAAGCTGTGGTAATTGTTTTTCCGTGTGTCTGTTATTACAGGTGTTTTCCAACAGGCCAAAAACTAAAGGCTGTGAAGGATTATTGCAACAGGCACAAAACTGAAACACAGGAGCTTCTGACCAAACATGAGGAAATACTTTTCTTTTCTCTGTGCAGGTGACTGAGCACTAGCATAAGTTCCCCAGTGAGGCTACAGAGACTCCATCCTTGGAAGTATTCAAAAGTCCTCTGGACACAGTCCTGGGCAACCAGCTCTAGGTGGCCTGGCTTGAGCAGGTAGATTGGACCAAGTGACCTCCAGAGGTCCCTGCCAAGCTCAACCCTTCTGTGATCCTGTGACACTCTAAATGGCACCTTTTTTTTACCTCTCTCCAGACCTTACCCTTTTCCTATCAGAAACTTACATATAGTATGCAGAAACTACCTGTCCACATCGGAGACTAAGGGTCTGTCACCTGGACACAGTTGTTATAGATACAGCAACTTAACAGACATTTATTGTAATGGTATTCAGCACAGTAGGTTTTATTTTAAAAGCACTTGGATTTATACACTGCATAGTCAGGCAATTATTGGTATCAACTTCATCACCTCAATTATTTTAGTGTTTATGTGAAGCACATCCAATAAATAAGTCAGTCACTGATTTGATGGATCATCGTTAATTATTTCTATCAAATGCATCTCCTTAACTTACAAAGACTGCAGCATGAAAAAACCAGACAACCATGGAGGGATGAGACAAAAAATACAAAAAAATCAGGGTTGCGTAACAATAGTAATTAAGAAACAATTTTTTATGGTCTCTTTCAAATACAAGAGCTGGAGTTATTAAACAAAAACCCCAAATCCAACAAAAAACCAAAACAAAACCCACCAAACCACAAAAGGAGTTTACTTTTCACACAGCAGAGTTAAAATTTCACTTCTGTCCTGCAGGATATGCTGTGAATACCAACATTTTGTATCAATTCATGCAAAAAACCCCAAACTATTGAGGTCTATTAAACAGAAAGACAGAAGCTATGGCTTAGTAAGTCCTTAGTACAGTCACAAACAGGCAAGGAAACTATCCTGCAGAAGGATCATGACACAACTGCATAATTTATACACTCTTCCCTAAGCATATATTAATAATCACTATGAAGAACAGTGTAGTAAATTAAATTGATTTTTTGTTTGACCCACTCCTACCTTTCCAATATATTTATCCCAAAGCTAGATTTTTGTACATAAGCACTCCTGAATCTAGGAAAAATCAAGACTCAAATTTAATATCCTAGTATCTCTCACTATACAACTATTATAAACCAGGCATCTATGAACTAAGGAATCTTTAATTTGAGAATCATAAAACCCCTCAGAAGTTGAAAATCTAACTCTCAACCAGAGCAATGAAAATCCTTTGAAGAGATGGGAACACAAGTTCTGAAAAAATGATAGAAGAGCTTTTATATTTAGAGTGCTAAGGAAAGCAAAATACTTCACCTTTAGAGGCCTGCAGACACCTTCTGTGATGTGCCCAACTACTTCTTGAATATTTTCTTCCACACCTATAGTTAATGCAAACACATGCTAAGATTATGCAAATATGATTCTCTTTTCTTCAAGACTATAAAACAAATAAACAAATGTAGGAGGTACTCCTCCATAAAAAGCATTATGAACTGTATGTTCTTTTCTCCAGAAGACTAGTTCACACCTTCACTGTACTTCCAATCTAGTCACTAAGAAATAGCTGCATGACAAAACAGTCCTGGAGTCATTACCTTTTGCTATGCAATTGCTTCCTAGTGCAACACAGTGCCTGGGGATTTGACTGAGAGAGGCAGCAAGGGGAAGAATAAACAATCTAGCAAGAAGCTGTCACAGTAACGCTCAGTATTAGCACTTCATGAAATTAAACTAGGAAGGAAAAAAACCCAAACTCAACCAGGTCAGTGAGATGCTCAAGGAGCAACAGCATACACCATTTTGAAAGGCCTGAAAGGTCTGTCAGTGTTGGGTACTGACGTGCTCATGGCACTGTTACAAATTAAGTGACATTTATACTTCCACACTGCTGTGTGCTTTAGCATTAGCAAATGCTTCCTCCCCAGCAGCAACTGAAACTCATCTTTCACAGAACTATATACAAAAGAGAATATTGCCCTATCTTATCATGAAACACAAATGAATTGTTGCATGGCAACCAGTACTGTCATAAATCAATCAAACTGAAAGCAACAGATCTTCAAGCTCTCACTTCAGTAACAACTCAGAATAGATTTATGAAGAAAGCAATACTTTAATTCTAATTTAAAACTTGTCAACAGGAGTTCATCTTCAGATGGGACCCATGCAATGAAAGTAAACAAACTGACTGTGACATGTGACAGTAATCAGGTGACCTGAAGCTATATTTTGCTTATTTCAGACTAAGAGAGATTACCTCGGAGAGCAAAACTAATAAAAGATCAGAGATCTGTGCCAATGCCTCTTTACACCAAGCTATGTGAAAAGCCACATAAGCAGTAATAACTCAATTCAGTGTGGTGGCT
Source organism: Scytalopus superciliaris (assembly GCA_013400415.1). NCBI lineage: Eukaryota > Metazoa > Chordata > Aves > Passeriformes > Rhinocryptidae > Scytalopus > Scytalopus superciliaris. Next base: position 462,369 of record VXBX01007602.1, read on the forward strand.
CTAAGAATTTCAACATAGTAAATTGGTAAGATAATAAAAATATGTTAATATACTTGAGTCCTGTTATCAAGGCAGAAAGCAAGATTACAAACCACAACCTGCATGCTCTCCTATGTAATGGCTAGCTCTCACATACCCCCTAACAATTGACATATTTTTTTAGGAGGAACAGTCACACTTTTACTGTTCATCAACATAACAAGCACCTAGCACATACTTGCAATAGTGTATCTAGACCAGATTGACTTAAAAACAAGTTGTTGGGTAAGAAATTTTTAGCTCAAAAAATACACAAGTTCGAATACCAAAGGACATGGAATAACAATCTTGGTATACCACATGCTTGTGCCTTCGCATATATTTTCATGTCCAATTAGAATATTTGGATTCCACAAGCAGTAAAATCTTCCAGCAGAATGGGTTATATAACTGGTTCAAGTTTGACATAAAAGAATTACAGAATAAACAATTCTTAGAGGCCCAAAATAACTTTTAGAAAACAGTTCATAAGTGAAGATATGCTTCTGACTGCTTGCTACACCATATATACTTTCTTTGTGTATCCTTCTATAAAAGGAGAAATATTTCTTGGACTTCGTTTAGCTTCTGTTCTCCATCTGGGTTTCTGTAACTCCATGAAAAATGGGTTTCTACTGCATCTCTTAAAATGCCTGCAATTCTCCCTTCCCTTCCAGTACAAGATCTCTCTAAGACTGGAAGTCTTCGGCTAGCAGAATACCTAAGCTCCAGAGAAGAGAACCAGATGTTTTATCCTTGTCCAGCAAAATAGTTAAACTCCTCTGAATGTGTTTTCAATGCTTAAAATGTTAATAGCATTTTTAGTTAGATTAAACAGTTAACATTTGTAAGCTTAAGATTTTAAAACTTTTTAAAATCTACTCTTGAATACTTTGATTATGAGCTATGCAGTTTGGTTATTTTAAAGTAAAAACTGGGATGGGAACATTTCTCCAAGAAATGTGTTATTCACACAATTTTTCTTCCACTGGGACCAAATCCACCTCTATCACACCAGTAGCTGTATGTGTGGCTTTTTTTTTTCTTTTTTTGAGAAGGGAAATTTTTGTGTAGCTGTAATTTACCACACTGTCCATAGTCCTGAAATTACACAGTTTACAGGAGAATTTAAACAGAAATTTGAACTCAGAACAGATACACCTGAATTAAAATCACAAGAGTGGTTCCACCTGCAGAAAGCTATTCAAGTTGAAATTGAAATGAAAACATTTGACTGACCTAACTTCAGACAACCAGGTAATTGTCTTATCTACAGTAGTTTCTTGGGCTCCTCCATAGGAACAGAAAAACAATCCCTGTTTGTGATGAAAGCCTCCAGAAATGTTTACATTAGATCTTAAATTTTGTTGGGAAGACTTGGATGCAAATCTCTGTCGTTATCTGTAACTGCAAATAAACAAGATGTCCACTTGTTAAATGTCTACGTGAAATTAACTCTATTTCTGCCACAGACTCTGCAGTCAGATGCCTGAAGATGGCACAACAGCTCAGGAAATTCAACTTGAACCTCTCAGCACCACAGATGCTGCACTCACTGATTAGCGACTACTAACTCAGGACTGTATTTATAAAAAGCATATCATCACAAGGTACTTCATAGCTGCACTGCCCATAAATGGTTCTTGTTAAATTCAGTGGTATCCTACTAAGTACTGCTTTGTCTTACAGATCTTACATCACTATCCTTGGTATCAAAGAAATTTCTGGAAGATGCAGAGGAATAGTTGCAGACAGCACCTCCCAAGCTTTGTAGCTCCCAGTATGAAAGTAGAATCCCTCTTTACATCTCTTGAAAATTGTACAACAGTGATAGTAAACCCACTGCTGCAGAGCTTAGCAAAACGTATTTTTCCTTCAGACAGAAGTATTGAATCTTGTGTTTGTACCAGTCTCTTGGGACAAAAGTTTTGGCCTGATGATTTTTTTGTTGAAAATTCTTCTCTCAAACATTTATATTCTTTGTATTACCCACTACCTTGTTCTGTGGCCAATAGGCTCTAAATATACCTAATTACATGGTCATGGCATCTCAGACTGACATTGTGCCAGAAGGCCAAGGAACTTACTAATTAAACAAAGCACTACACAAAGAGGTGGAAGAATTTCAGAACAAAGTGTGGGCCTGTGCAGCAGCAGTAGCCCAATCCACAGTAGAATCAGACACAGTATAAATTCCATGGGGCCAGCTTTTCCTGAACAGTTACAGCAGAAGCATCAGCCAGTCATCTACAAACAATTCCCATGTCTTCTTGTCTACCATAAAACCATCATGAGGCCTGCCTTCCTGTCTTCCTGAGATACTGTCAGCAGACAATATTAAATTCACTTTAGTGAACTGTAACTGTAGTCAAAAAACAACAGCATTCCTCCAGTTTGACTTAGAATAATTCCTAAACAGTCTCCTTTCCCATATGCAATTAGGAAAGCAAATCAATACTTAGAGCAGTAAGAAAAATCAGAATACATATTCACTTTAAATCCCAGAGAAGGATTGAGACATACAGTTTGAAGAGCTCACCAGATGCAAATCAAATACAAGTTCTTACAACTGAGTATCCATGCTTCACTTCTTACAAATGTCTTTGTCTGAATCTGTGGTGGTAAATCACACTAAATCTTCTACTGTATAAAAAGGTCTTTTAAGTATAGGTGCAATCTACTTAAAACAAAGCAAGGGGGCTGGAGACTAAGCATGAGAATCTGCAATTTTGTTACTGAAGGAGAGCTTTGTTATTAAAAAGTTTCATGTATCTATGAGCAGCCTACTTTGACCTCTATAAATCTGTAATCATGTTATATGACAGATGAAAATACCATTTTACTTGTAGCCTAAAAGGAAGAGACCTATAGGAACAAGGAATGATATTTAAAAGAAATTACTATACAAAAGACCACGGCATAATGAGAATCTTCAATGTAGCAATAAGCAATGACAATCTTTTCAAGGAGACATGTATTCATATACATTAAAAACAATTTCTGAACTCTCAACTACACTCCAAAATGTGTGTTTGAAAAATTAGTGTAAACCTATTATAAGCATAATAAAATAAAAACAGTGCATTTTCAAATACTTTTCTTTGTTTCAGGCCTTCTTTTAGAAGAATTCAACCACCAACTATTCTGAGATTATTTCCAGGAAAATTTAAGCTCAGACTTGCAGCTGAAGCCCAGCCTAAGAAATGAATCACACCTTCTGACTTATCACTGATTTACTTTCTATCACCTCCCAGTTTATGTTGTAAAACTAGTACTACCTTGAATAGTTACAAGCTTTAACATAGCTTCGAGGTGTTCTTTTTCAGAAGCTGTAGCTTGATGCAACCAGGCCAGCATGTCTCCTACATACCTATACAAAGACAGAAATTTCTGTGTAAGTCACCAATTTATGATGTCATTGATTCAAATGACAAACAGGCAAAAATAAAACCTACTTCATATACTTCCTTGTTAGTACTGTACCTCAGAGGATCATGAGAGTGCATTTCAATAGGGCGGGGAGTACCTCCCAGACCTCCTCTAGTAAGAGCATCTATAAAGCCACGGACCACAGCACTCCTTCTAGCTGTCCCAAACTCATCCAAAGTGTATCTGTTATTGAAACAGGAAAATGAGTTAAAAAAACCCAGTTCACCTCATCACAGTTGATTAGTTCAATTTTACAGCTAATACGAGTAACCATTTTTATAGTTCTAGAAAACTTGTATCAATGCTTCTACTATAAAACATTCAAAAACATCTCATTTTCTTGACTCTTCTATAATAAAATACTGAAGAGAACTTTTCCTTGACCACCGCTCCATTCCCTTGCCCCACACAAAGAAATAAATGAAAACCCACTTTTTCCATCTTTGTACATTATAAGCAGCAATTTACTGCACTGCAACATAAGGCTTCTTCCTTCTTCTATGCTACCACACGATTAAATAACAAAAAATGTTATTTTCATTTGATGGTTGTTCACTGATTGTAACCAAATTTTGTCTTAGCTGGATATTTAATGGATGGACAATTACAGTCCAGAGTGCATAATCTCAAATGCCTTGCTGGTGGTAGAGGAGGTACCAGAAACCTACACATGGCTCATTTCTGGAGCAGGCAACCTTCCTGCTGGCATTGAAGCATGATAGAAAGTAAAGGATGGGAAATGAACACTGCTAACATGTAATTCTGTTACATTTGCTTAGAAACAGGATTTCTGCAAGTCACAAAGCCTTTCTAATTTTTAAAAACTAATTCGAGCATTTTGAGAAATACACACAAATTACAAAGGAAAAAAGAAAATACACACTATAGTTTATTTTCTCAACATAACTGAAATAACTTCAAAGAGCAAGCCTGGTGTCCCATACCAGTGAGACCCAACAAATGAACACAGATGATAATAATAAGAAGTTACTCACTGATAGAAGCTAAGTAAGTACTGCATTCAGATTTAACAGAGGTGGAGAACAAAATACAGAAGAATATAATGTACTGCTTCAAAACTGTTCAACATTAAGTTCAACGAGATTTCTACTCTGCTATAAAAAGTCCAGGGGAACCTTCAGTTTTGTTCTTTTTAATGTACATTATTATTTGAAAGGGGGGGGGAAGCACACTGAAAAATCTGGAAATTTCTGTTTAAATCTTTTTTGTTATACACTGTACTTTTTAACTCAGAGAGTAAATACCAGAAATTAATTTAAAAGAGTCAAACAAAAAAAGTTTAATAAACTACTATTTAAAAAAA
>VXBX01007602.1:467176-487037 GCA_013400415.1 Scytalopus superciliaris
AAGGCAATTAAAAGTAGAAGAGATCTGGGATCTGACAACTGCCCACCGTCCAGGAGGAACAGTATTGGAGTGAAAAATCTCAAGTGTCTGTAAAAAACAGCTAAGCTTTTTTTTTCCTCTCCAATGAACAGCTATACAATAAATCATTGAAAATACAGCAGTGGAACAAATCCTGTGATATTGTTATTAGTTTTGAAAACAGCATTTAATAATAATAATTTTGTTTTAAAAAGGAAACTGCTAATTTTCCTTTTGCTCTCAGGAGAACAGGGTATAACTATTACAAAATCCTGCATCTTAATAAATTCAGTAATAACTATTATTTACACTAGAACACGGTATTTACTACTACATTATTACACACAGTCATGTTCAGGAAAGAAAGCAACATTTGGATTCTTTTCAACCCAGCTTCACATTTTAAAAAACATAATGATCACCAGGGAAAGAAGAAGAGGTAGAAAAAGACCTTGAAAACCTGAGTCGATGAGAAAAGGAACACTGCTTTGAGTTATATCTCCATGTATTTTCTATGAAGCAGTTTTTCCTTTAGAGCCAGGAAGTGAAAACCAAATTGAAATGTTTATTTCAAACACCTCCTGACTGCAGTTCCCAAAAGTCCATCCACAGTACAATCTTTCTGACACTTTTAGTTAACAAGAAATAAGTCAATATAAGAAAACCTGAATTTCTAGATCTGTTTCTAAATTCTTGCCCTTCTCCATCTTACTCACTTTCACCCAACTGCATCACAATATTTATCAGATGCAAGGGCAGTGATTTGGAGGAAAAGTGCTTAGTTCACACATCAGTGCTTACATGCATACAACAAAAAACCCAGTATCAAATTACTTTCTTCTGTGACTTAATTTTTACATTTTGAACTCAGCAGCTTGTTAGTTACTTACAGGTACAGAAAAATATTTGGAAGGGAATAAACTAAATCTTGAGATTTAAAATGTAAAATATCAGTAGTGCAATTGGGATAATACTGCTCTAGCAAGCAGTTAAGCATGATAATCTATGATGAAGATACGGCTGCATCTTCTACAGTTTGCTTTTGCCTTTTTGGCAGAAGAAAGGTCTTACCTATGAAGTTCTACCTTTGTTAATACTACTGCTGTTGTTTGTGAGAGAAACGTCAGAAGAAAAATATAACCTATTTTGCAGATTCATTTTAAACTGGTCAGCTGTGGATTAGCATAGATGATGTTCCTTTTCCCCCCATAAACATCAAGAAAACAAAACAATGATTTTTATGGAGTTTCAAAGTATCATAATTCAACAAAATATTTATTACAGAAAACAAACTCTTTCTAAGAAGAATCCCATAAAATGTTGTGAACACAGTTGTGACTGATCTTTTGCAGCTGTAAAAGAGGGTGTGGAGGAGAAAATTGCAAGAAAGGACTCTGCAATCTCCAACTGTGGCACCACATCCAACAGCTGGGGAGCGTGAGTGACACCACTTCTCCCTCACATTAACTAGCAGAGCTGGACTGAGCATGTCAAGATCTGTGCTTTCTCTCATACTGACAGAATTTTTAAGGTCCACTTCCACTACACATTTTTTCTGTGAGGAGCTCCAAGGAGATTTACAGTGTCACCACCTACACCTTCACACATCTAACACTCTTAGGTAGCCTTTGAAAGTACTAGTACTGTGCTGTCCTGGTTAAGTGCGGGTAAAAGTCATTTGCAATTGTTGCAAAATGTGATGAGTGCATTGTTTTTAATGCACTCTAACAACCTAAAAAGCAAAGAAGTAAAAGTACCACTTCTTCGGGTATGGTCACCCAACAAAAACAGTTCTTACAGTGCCACCTCGTGGTTGTCTTTACTAAGTACCGTATTTTAATATTAAGTCCCTTAAGCAAATTCTGAATAAGAATAGTAGTATTTTATAGAAGTACCTGTACTTTAGAGGTCTCTATGAAGTAATTTTTAGTAGATTACTGTACAACTCATAATGGAAGACATTCTTACTACCAGAGGCACTTCAGTAAAAACTAATAAGCCTTTTCCAATTTTTTACTTTGGGAATTTAAATGACATAATCACACTCTTTGGACAGCATTTTTTACTTCACAAAAACCCTAGAACGAGCACAGCAGAAATTCACAATTCATGTAGATTAAAATATAAGTAGTCTGACATTTTACTTTAACCAGTAAGTTGGAAAAAGGCCGATGACATTTACTGTACCATAATTATGTCAGAAAGACCTCTAGAATTTAAAGCAGTTGAAATACGGTATTTTATGTTTTGGAGTTTTTTTTAAATTTGACACAGGAGTAAACTGATACCAGCCTTGGCACCATAATTCACGCTCATCTTTAAATTTTATAAGCTCAAAAGACTAATTTCTGTTAGAGATAATTGCAAACATTTACTTACTTGTACAGGACTGGTCTATCTTGTAAGGCTTCCATGGCTTGAGAGAGAACTGGAGAAATGTCACATGATTCTTGTGTCAATGTCCTGCATTCATCTATAAAATACCAACACAGGTAAAAGTACATCCTTTACACTGTAATACATTTATAACAAGCTGCAAAACAATAAAATTAGTTAAAATCTCAAAGGTTTTTGATTTTGAATGGAATCCTTCAGGATATGCTACTTGGGTTTGTTAGTGTTAATATAAATTCCCGCCCCAAGCAGTACTGTAAAATGCGTGTCCATCACAAATTTCAACAATAATAATGATTAAAGGAAGCTTAGTATTTGTGCCCACATAGAAATGATGAATCATTCAACCATCACAATTCAATTGGACTTCTCTAGAACTGTTTACCACATTCCAGGTAAACTATTAAGAAAAAAGGGAGCAAGTATTTAAGCAAGCTGTGGGCTTGTTTTGTTGTTTGGTTTAGTTATTTTTTTCCTTTCACCACATTACCTATATGATCTTGTATATTCCATACAAGAATGTGGAAATCATATAAACTAAATCAAACACTGGCATAAAAATTATGACTTTTCATTAGGGTGAAACCACAACTATTACGTGAGGTTTCAGCATCCTCTGAAGAACACCTAATGAATATAGAAATCACAGTGTACCATTTTTTAATCTTTTTTTTCCAAAATAGTTACTGTCAATGTGTTTGGTGAAGAGAGAATAAAAAAAATCTACATTTTACACAATCAAGATACTACACTGAACACAGATGCCTAGATCCAGAGTACATAAGCAAAAAAATAATTGCCTCCTATCATTCAAAAGACCTTCCTGATAAAAGGATGTGTCTTTTTTGTTTGGTTGGTTTTTTTAGAAGTAATACGCCATTCCTTACTAAGCTAGATCTTACTACCAAATTGTCAAAGACAACAACCTCCCTGTAACCTGCATGGAAATTAAATTCAATAGAATTAACAATTTGTTTGCACTATCAAACTCTAGTAACTGTTCTCTATGGCAAATCATCTACTAAAAATACAAATAAATAATACACTTTTATAGTGATGAGATTGGCTCAAAACAGGAGAGAATCTCCAATTAATTATTTGGGTCATAACAAACCTTTCACTAAGAAGGAAACCAAAATGCTAATGTATCTTGGAAAGGGCTTTTGCTAAATTCAATGCACATGAAGGAATTAAAGGAATCATCATAATAATATTCATAAACATAAAAATATTCTTAGTCCTACTTTGAGTCCATCTGTAAAGTCGTTCATAAGATGTCTCTTGCAGTAAAGCCATCTGTTCCATAATTTCCAAGCTACAAGACAGAAAAAGGTTTATTTGTAAATACTATGTTGGGTAGCAAAGGCACGTGCAAGTCAAATAAAACACACCATTATTAAAATTATGAAGATTTTATAATGTTATTATTGGGGTTTTTTTGCTAAATACTCTGTATAGATATATGAAGTAAAGAACAAGACCTTGCTTTAACCTAGGCTTTTAACTATGCATAGTTATCTTGTACTCATTTAAGTAGCACTCACCCTGCCCTTTGCTGATTTGTCCGCAGGAGAATCTTGACATCATCGTGAATTTGCTTTACTCGTCCTAAAGCCTTGAAAAAATCCTAAAGAAATTTAAAAATAACGCTAAGCAAAAGCAGCATTTAAAAGCAGGAACTTCTCATTCAAATCTCTAGTACTCTATACTCCTGATTTCAATACCATATTTATGTTCCTTGCAGGTCTGTGTTCCAAATGATGCTTTCAAAATATACACCTGCCTCTGCCACCTCTCACCTTTCATTTCACCTTAAGAACCTTAGGATTTTTTCAATTTTCCATTGCATCAAGCTTTTCTTCCACAAAAAAAAAAAAANAACCTGTCTTATGTAGTACATGTGCGTTTCATATTTATCAGTTAAGGTTTTGGGGAGATTTTGAGAACACTACCATGTATTACATTATTGTCTCCCATTAACATTAGCAACTTAAGAGCAAACACTATGAAGTACAATGATTACAGGTTGATATTTGCTGTATTCATAAAATAGGGTAACAATTTCTTAAAAAACATCAAACATTTGCAATAGATTTGACCAAGGTTTTCCAGAACAAACTTTCATCCCTGAATTAATTCAGCAGCAGCAGTGAAGAAAAAAAATGAACCCTAGAAGAGAGGGACATATGGCCAAAGAGGTTACACTGTTACTGTTTCAGAAAGCAAATGGAAATCCAGCAACATTTTCAAACAGCTCTTGTAGCCAAGTCACCTTTCAAACACCATGGAGGAGCCTAGCTCATTCAGATCCAGCTGTTTGTTGTATCTTCCGCAATTCCAAAACAGTTTGCCTAGGGAAACTTCATTGTTCCTGCAATGCGCTTTCTAGAAACCTGAATGCTCTTTCATGGCAATAGTGGTACAAAAGCACGCAGTGATTACTCAAGTGCACAATCATTTAACACATTCCATTTATCCTTTCATTAGCACTGTTTATTGTTATCAGTTCCATGTCTTTAATAATGCTTTAATTGGAAACAGAATGCCTGTGGAATCGAGATACTATGTCTCAGCAGGTAGTGTAGACTTAAGTGAAGGTTTCCATGCAACTACAATAATAAAAAAATCTATTCAGTATACTCAATTGTCTCACTATTCAGTTTGCTTTTACTGCAGAACAATGTGTCCTCTTATTGAAACCACAAACATATTCCAAAACTTGGTTTGGAAGGTGGCTAGAATCAGCACCTAATATCTTCATCAACCAAATAATACTGAGGGAAAGCCTCAGCTTATATTGTTTCAAGTCACTGAAGATCTACATATATGCATATGCAAAATATACAAAACATGCACAAGGACAGTACTACGTATTACTGAACAGCTGCAAGCTTCTCCTTTGCTTTATTTGAGTTTGATGATGTTTTAAAGAATCTTCACTGAAAATTCAAGACTTCATAAAGCTCTTTTTTGAAGTGTAGAACCACATGACAAATCATTTGCCCTTAAACTCATTACACAAACTAGAATTTAATGTTTTCTTTCTCTTTACTTGAATGTTTAATCACACATTTCAAACTCATCAGAAATTCACCATTCTGTTAAAAGGTACATTCTTCCATAAAGAATTAAATTGCAAACTGAAAATAAGATCTTGTGTACAATTCAACTTGGGCACATTTTGGTTCAGCGCAAAGCTTTTAAAGTTCATTGAACTACCTCAGTAATTGGTTCATCTTTCGTGCCTCGAAGCAGGTTCATTTCATCTGGTGTCAGCTGAAATTTTGCTATGAATGCATCTGCAACTTGTGCTTTCATTTCCAATCTCTGACTGTAATAAATTAAACAAAGTGAAGATGACATTAGCTTTTTATGCTTATTTCACACTTATTTTTCATATTCATACTTTTGGAAATATAATCAGCAACCGAATTTGGTGTTATTAAATCATAATAGCATATTCCTGCCATCAAACACTTGAGTTGCTTGCTCACATATAGTTTTCTATTAAGCTTACATAGATTATTCAGTAAAGACAATATAAAGGTACATTAACACATTTGAAAATTACTAAGTTCCTTAAAAAAATATTACTGTAGCATTTCTATCACAAGTTATCTAATCCAGACACTTTGTGCTTGTACAGTTCTAATGCTTGCAGTTATTTCCTTTTAAATTCACCAACGAAAGAATGGGGTTTCAGCTAATGTTTTCGGAGAGACACAAAAAAGCTGCAGCACCCAAAATGAGAAAATTAACATTAATCTACTTTTCTACAGACTAGATCCATTTCTTTGTAACAGCATACAGTTGGGATACAAATTTACTAAACTCACAAGCAATCAAAATGCAGTAGCTAATTCTGTTGTTGACTACATTCCCTGAAAGAAACACAGCAGGGATGTAACATGTAAATACCATCTCACAGGCAGCATTTTCCTGCACAAATTCCACAGAAGGATCCAAATGGAATGGACTGACATTACTGTAGCAACACTATGATTTGCTCAAACTATGGCTTGAACACTCAGCATTACAAGAAATACAGATTACTTTTTCAGAACACTGGAAAGACACTGATTAGTTACTTGCAATGCATAAAGTCAACCTATCTATTTAAATTTTTTTAAGTCAACTCTACAACTGCAGACTTAAGGTCTCCATGAAACGGAATGTTTCCAAAGGAAGGAACAAGAGTGACAGAGGATGATTTTGACCAACTAAGCAGGCAACGACAGCAGTTGCACCCATGAAAAATGACTGCACTTTCCAACACCAAGGAAGGAGAATGAAAAAACACCATTTTTAACACATTCAATAAATTTTCAGCAGGAAGATTATGTAATAAAATCTGAAGAAAGGAAGTCAAGGTGTAAGAGGAAAAAAATACCAAGAGAAGCAGTCTACAAAACATACAGGAAGGAAACAGACAAGAAGATATTAATAAAAGAGTATTTTTAATTGAATATTAAGCCTGTGAGAGATTTTCTGAGGATAACTATGTCATTCTCACAAGAAAGATGAAAGATGGATCTGTAGTAATATATTCCATCAATGCAATGATGCATAAGCCATGCTGCTCAGGCTGCCTCAGCCACTGATCATCCCTGCTCTGTACTGCCCTTCTCACTGTGACAGAACCATTGCTTATACTATCACACAGTGAATCAAATTAGGGAACAAATCTGGTAGGAAAAACAATGAGAGATTTTATTTTTGGGGGGTAGAGATTACTTGTATTTTCTAATTCAGTATACAATAGTATGTGCTAAGGGTCTGTGAAGTGCCAAATTCTGTAAAGGTACCTCTGCTGCACTAAGGGGTGTGTGAACACCACAAGCTGCCAGATGCAAGCTGGCAATGACTAGTTCATTGCTGCTATGAAACTGATCATGAAAATTATACTTCAGAACTTCTTTGGGGTATAAAAAGAAGTAATTTCAAGAGTCAGTTACAAATAATAATCATCATCATAATGATGAATACCAGAACCCAAAAAAACCCTAGAAGCACATGTCAGCTACTCAAAATCAGGCAAAGACACTTGTCATTTCATGAAATGATGCTGCTTTCAACAGCACATTCCTGTTTCATTCCATTGTGCTGAGCAAGTCTAATCCCTCAATGTCACCATCACCGGATTTGGTTGAAACAAGAGACAGTGTAACTCAGTGAATTAACTTTTAATAGTTGCTCCAAGTCTCTCCTCTTGTGATGGAAATCTCAGTTTAATATAAATCCACAAAGCTGAAAATACTTACACTGGATTATCTCTCCCATTAGGGAAAAGAAGGAAGGTAGGAAAGACAAGAGAACACAAATGCAAGGCATTTGGTTTCAACTGAAACAAGATCTCCCACAAATATAGGGGCAGATGGGGTGCTGAGAAACTTTTTTGTTCTTTGAACCTGTTATCTCCTGAGTGCATAAACTTTTAAGTGCTCTTAAAGAAGATGTCAATTTATTATTATCTTTTCTTCTTCAGATTTTTGAATGTATACTTCCACCAAACTGGGGGCAGGGGAAGTCTGATTTTAAGAAGTCTAATATACTGGGCATATCAGTTTTCCCACTTTTCTGTAGGAATTAGGGTTGCAGTAGACTTTCAAAGAACAAGGAACAGAGTCAGGACCCCTGCAAACAGCACGCACATTAGTCTGTGCTGGAATTCTGTATGGGGTTATAAAAAAAGAACAATCTTGTTTGTCAACCTCTCTCCTTCTGCAAGTCCTCACTCTTCACAGTCCATCCTCCATTGCTTTTTTGCTGCTATAGAGAACAAGGTTCAATCAAACACTGTATTTTAAAGACATTCCCATCTCTGGCCATGTCTTGGGCTAACACCTGCCATAAATGCTCACTAATGCACTCTGCATACTCCCAATAACTAACTTTTATACAACGCAGTCAATACATTAAACTCTAGCATATTGGCAAGTTAAGTTTCACAATGTAAACCACAAGACAACAACCTCAAGGTGGCAGCAATGTTTCACCTGCTTTTCTCAAGACAGAGACTAGGAAGTGACAAACATCTATCCTAGACAAAAGCGTGTGTCTGAACTTCGATAAAGTTATTTTTTCTGGGCTTTTTATAAAGCACGTGGTATTTCAACAAGCTACTCAGTTTCAGAACCCAGGTTAGCCAGTTCTGTGAAGGCTATGAAAGTTGCCTTGGTTATCAATCTGCATGAGAAAGAGATCCTATCTCCTGGATGATGGATCAAGAACAAAATATGTAAGTTGTACATAACCTTGATCTTTACCTGGCAGTATACAGTACACACACACACACACATATATATATATATATATATATTTCCGTTGACATAAGGTAACAGATATTTAACTAAAATTTAATCAATCTTATTAAAGACTGGATCAAAATGTCACTCAAGTTCGGTATAGTCAATTCACCGCACTAAGTGCCATACAAAACACAACGGAGGTAACAATGAAAGCCAGAGTAAGGTCATCTTACATAAAACTCCCAGCAGCTGGTACCTGTGCAGACACTTGGACATTTCAGTATGCATTGGCCCTGCTGCAGACATAGTAATTTCTAAATTGTGTTCTAAGCAGTGCAGTACAGCGGAGGAAAGGCCACACTGTGATGTTATCTCAAAGTTGTTTTTTTTTCTTTTACCAAAGTTATCCCTGCATAAAAGAACAAAACTAACAGCTAAAGCGAACACTGCATTGATGCAAAGGGGTAAGTGCCAAGTGTTGGTAGACTTTGGAGCTTGTGTGGGGGACGGGATTCCAACAAAGACCAATTTCCCCAGTTTTAATCGTTACCAGGGAGACAGAATTCTTTTACAAGAGAACTCAAAAGGCTGGGAAAAGTATGCACTTGGTGCACTTTTCCCTTGAATCAAATACAAATGTACACTGTTTGTTAGGATTATCACTAAGACAGCTCAAAAATCAGGTGGAGAAGCAGAATTTTCCAAAGTTGTTATGCCACCAAATACAGCATAAAAATCTACTAGCTTGCTTTACCTACGATGAATCAGAGCAGCACATTCTGAAATCACTTTCAATTTGTGATACTGAGGATTCAACACATTTTTTAAGTCTCAGAATGATGGAGTATTTCTATCTCATAAAGAAGTAACAAGAACCTTTAACAGACTTGTAGGAAGTCTGCTTTGCAGCAGCAGCTGCAAAGATTATTTTTCTTTGATGGTTTTTGTGAAAGGCAAATGTACAAGACTATATAACAAAAACAATTAACACAAGTGTTAGGAGACCATTCTTAACAATAAATACCATTATATACATTTATAAATGCTGAGAACAAATGTTTTTATTCTGCATTTTATCTGTCAAACACATCTCCTATTAAAGGACGACTGAAATACTGTGAGAAGATATTCAGTGATCAGTTCCACCATAGAATATAAGTATGAAATTTTGTCCTCAATTAAAAAATAGGGAGGCACAGAAAATAAAGAGTGAATTTTCTAATGTTTCCAGGATACAGGAAAATAGCAGTAATAGTAAAGAATGCTTTAGTGAGACCTTATCTGGAAAACAGATCACAATCCTGATCATCTGTGGTCAAGAACAATGGACTCCCATTAAACCAGAGCTAGCAGGATGATTAGGGGAATAGAAAACCTAATTTATCATAGGAGAAAGGAAGCGCTTAAGATAAAGGACAATATGAGAAAACAGTCAATTTATATCCAAGAATTTGACTGGAAACCATGGAAAGGCTCTTACTGGAAAGAATGAGCAAACAGCAACACACAAAATGCAAAGAAAAAAATGCACTAGTCGTGTGTTGAACAGTTGATGAGTTTGTCAAAATCAACATGCAAATAATAGGTGGCAGCAAGAAAGTGGATTTGAACTTCTCCCATCTGTAACCCCTATCTAAAGACAGATAGCCTGCAATGCTGCAGTCCTGCCACGTAATACATTCTCCTCAAAGAATAAATAGGAAAAAATCAAGAAGACTGTATCAAAAGTTAAGCAAATTACCTGTACTAAAATGAATCAAATCTTACCAAACAAATTACTAGATGCTAGAATAAAAAAGCTTATATACTATAAATAAATCAATGGAATTCAGTAATATTCTACTTTTATACTGATTAGGGTTCCTATAAACAGGGATGGGTATGTATTTACAGAATAGTCTGAACAAACGATTCATATTCAGAATTCTGCAGCACTTTGCAGCAACCATGTGAGATATATAAATATACAGACACATATATATATACACTTACTGGGTAAATCAGTGTTCAGCAATGGCTAAGATACAAGATATGGTTTCTAAGTTGTGCACAGAGATTAAGTTAAAAAGGAGTGTCTTTCCAGTGAATAGATTCTTTTCTATCTTGTAGAGATGAGCTAATTGATACTCCCATACCAAACAGACTGATTTCTTTAGCTTATCTTTTATGAAATCTGCTATAAAGCCACTTGAAAGGGGCCTGCTTTGTCTAGCTTCAAATTTGCCATCAAATTCAAAAATGTTGCCAAAGGCACAAAAATAACACACTGTTCTCTACATCCACTTGGAATAAGATCAGAGCAAATGAGCTTAACCTGCAGCAAAAGGAGAATTATAAGAGAAAGTAGGAAAACAATAAAGAACCAAAATCAATTTCCAGTGAAGACCACAGGCTCTCTGTTCCTGGGTTTTTCTTCTAAGAGCAGACTAGACAAACACCAGTAGAAATGGTATCATGTAACTAATTCTGCACTTCTGATGAATGTTTCTCGACTTGTAAGACCACATCCCATTTCACACTGACCAAGAGTACTTCATGTCTCAACAGAGTACATGGTTACCAGGTAGGAAAGCTGGCAAGAAATAAGGCTTTGCATTTTGTCTGCTAGTCATGGCTAGAATGTGACAGATTAGGGTGGGTTTTTTTAATTTTCAGATCCATTTTAGCTGGTTTTATTCCTCTGTTACGCCTTGCTACCTATGCTTTACATTGGTACAAACCAGGAAAGAAAATCAGCCTCAGAATTTCAAGCCTTCACCCTCCCCCACATCCAATTATAATTAAGTTTCGGCAATCATTGCTTTTTCTCATGAAGCTTATTCATGGGAATAAATGTAATTACAAGATTCAAAAGGTCAAGACATGAAATACATTTCATCAGTGCAAACCACCAGATCACTGCTCTTCTCAGAATATGCTGATAAAATCAAATCTTTCTAATGTGCTGCAAACAGTGCTGAACTTCCTGCAACATTTCCAAATGCGTCAATGACAAAAAATCTATTTCTTAGAAAAGGAAAAAGGCATCACCAACAGACAAGCATGAGAGATCAATAGTGTAACACTACTGAAGCAGATGCCCACTAAGAAACATTTTTCCTAAGACTTTTGACCTTGTATTGAGCACAGAGGTGACAGTCAAATCATTGACTTAATTCCAAGAACAGTGTTTGTTGAATTTAAATAAAGAACAAGTCTGAATGTAATTCAATTAAAACAAATTGAAGTTCACACTGTTACATTCCTGTCTGGGAGTCATATTTAACTGTATTTTTAAAAAGTGAAACAATCCCAGTGCTACATAAAGTGCTTTTTTGGAATCAATGTAACAAGGATTCTAACATCAAACCCTAAATTTTCTTCTGTTTAAGAACCTAATTAAGAGAGGGTAGCAAAATAAGATAAGGTGTAAAGGTGTTCAAGTGCATAAGCTCAATGAAAGCTCTGAATCGTCAGCCAAACTCAAAAAACATCTGAGCCATTTCCATTCTTGTTCTTTCACCACAGTTTTCAGAGTATTATGCTCTTTACTTCCAGCTCTCACCAATTTTGTATTTCTGCAGACTTATCTTCAGTGATCCCCCTGAGCATATACATACATTCACATAATCATTCTTACTTAATTTTATAACAATTAATATTGTAACTATCATCTTCTAGTCTCCATCCTCAATTGTTACATCCACAATTGTGGCTAGCCTCAGAAACAATCTTGCACACCTTACCATTAAGTGGCTGGTAGAAATTACCATGAAGCCAGGCTACTCGCATTCTGCATACAGTATTTTGGAACTGAACATTTATTTCTCTGGTTTGGGAACTACTGAACTCTGGAATGCTTGTTCCCAATGCAAGGTGAAGTAGTTTAGCATTGCAAGTAAGTTTTTAGCTTCATATCAAGAAAAAAAAAGAACTAAAGTCAGGTAAAACAAGACAGTGAACAAGTCAAGAGGACGCTATTATTAAAATCTCACTTCAAGAAGCGAGATCCTTCTTCTGTCAGCCTACTAGCAATAGCAATTAAACAAACCTACATCTTTTAAAACAGCAGAGGTTGTACATAAAGAAACGAAACTCCTCCTTACTATACATAAAAAATCTAATGCAACCTGAAAGCAGTATTAGTGTCCTCAAATAAATATATGGAAATCTAGTGAAGACACTGAAATGGGAGTGGATTTTTAAAAATTCCCAGAAATTGTCTAAATCAACTATCTCCATTTTATTTTACTGTAAAAGTTTATTGTGAACCGTATTAAAATGAACATTCTATTCCAGACTCTACATTACTGAACAGCAACAAATTACCTTCATGTGTATTGCAGACAGGAGTTGATGGCTTGGACTACTTTATTTCATACTACATGGTTCTATTAAGTTGTGATAAGTCTGAGTTTTAAGGAAAAAAGGAATTAACACCCATTCTCTGTTAAACAGATTCCATAATTTAAATAATGTGAAGGAAAACTCTTCTGTTTCTAATGTACAGTAATTTTAGCTAGTCTTTACAGAGAAAATAAATTCAGAACAAGCAACTTAATTGACCGAAGAAATGTACCAACTCTGACATATTCATAAATATAAAAATGCAATTGCATCAATTACCTTTTAAATTTGTTATCTAAGTAGCTTACCCTATTTAGCATTTATGCCAAATCAGGTCTAAAGCTCACAGTTACAATAAAAAGTGCTGCAAAGCAAAAACTTGAGAATGCAGAAGTTTTAACCTAAGTCTGAGATGAACATCTAATTTTCTACCCCAACTATTTAACCAAGTGTCTTCAAACACTCATTTTACCAACCTAGGAAGTCCTAAACAGCTCATGACAATTACCTACAGAACACTGCAGGTGGATCACTACACCTGCAAACCAGAACTGAGAGACTAGGATGACCAACAGAGTTCAAGTAGAAAGCTTTAGAAACCAATAATCATCTCAAACTGTATCTAATTACATTGATGATAATCCAGTGCAGAGGCTACTTAGTATAAAAAAATCTAGTACCTGCACAGAGCCACTGAGACAACCATTCCTTTATCCATAAAGCAGAAGCAGACAAATCTAAATCCCTAATTACTGTAAATGCATGAAACACATCTGAAAGTTTGCAGTCTCCCTTCAGTTTTAAAACACTGAATAAAATCCTAACATTTTTTGCCTACAAAAAGACGATCAGCTAAAGTGAATTGGATAAATGCTAAGCATAATAGAAGATGAGAATAGAACGGGTTCAGTTTTCATCTCTGCATTTCAATTAGACAGCATTTTAGGACAACCCTCAGAAAACAGAGAAGCCATGCACTCGCAGTTTCACCACTTACTCCTTTGTTGGGTTAAAGAATGTCACCTGTTAAGTTGAAGGAACCAGCAATTTAAGACCTGTCATTTTTTTTTCTGACTGTAGGCAAGATTTCAGCTCTTCAAGAAACCCCTAACATTTGGTAGCAATTGCCTCTTCACATGCCTGATGGGAACCAAAGGGATGCATCAGAACAAACAGTAATTTAACAAGTTAAAATAAAAGATGACAAAAGTGTCCCAAATGGAACAAAATAGCCTTCACACTGTAGCTTTTAATTAAACTTTTCATAAGTATAGGCAGTGAAGAAAGTTAACTTTGCTAATAAATGGCACTACGAATCTTCCATAACCATCAGACTGTAGAATCATAAGTCCTTTTTGGCTTCTGCTCATAGGTACTTCATGATATACTTATTCCTACATGTGCACACTGAGGTCACAGAGACCCTTAGAAGGAGAGGCTACTTCCTAAGATTTTTTTTTTGCTCTTCACACTAGGGGGATATTCTGCCTTTTAAAGGAATTAGCAGAAAGTCTTTTAAGTAAACTACTGTGCGAGTAAGAACTATATTGTGGAGGTGCTGATGTACAGTCTGCATAATCTCCTTTAATAGAATTTAAGGCCAATTAGACATGAAACACTTGGGATTGGTCTTGGTACCTTCCATTCTGCTTCAGAATAAGGCTTCAAAGCACAATTCCATTTCTTGAGACTCTAAAATATAGGACCACTTCTCTGTCCTATTACTTTACATACTCCTATTCAAAAAGAAATTTTCTAAGGCTTCACTTCTGTTCACTTAAATTGTGCCTTTACCAAAACCTTCACTTTATATGAACCAGCACTGCATTTTATGCAGTTAATCTACATTCAACTTTTAAAATGTGTACAAATTAGATTCTAGCTTCACATTCAGACTTCCAGAGGACATAAACTACTTCCAACTGAAGTCCACAGTATGCTTCTCGTGATTTTGAAAGCTTACCGAGAGCTATGGAAAACCATAATTTCTACTAGAAACTTGCTACAGGAAACAATTATTTCTAACCTCCAGTGAACTGTATAGAATTTTCAGAAGGCGGCTCATAAAGCAAGAAGATTCATTCTTCTACGCTGAGAAAACCTAAAGCTGTAAAACTAGATATCCCAGCCTTAAAAACAATAAAGACTATTTGAATCTGTCATAGGCCATTATCCCCTCCCCATGAATAAAAATACTGAAAAGAGCAAAAGACAAATCTTTTCTTCCACAGGAGGTTGGAGAACCAAGGGAAAAAGCAATCTGTGTTAGGCTCATTAAACAGCAGTTCTGTATTTTACAGTTAGCTTTAAATATGGCAGAGTAGGTTAGAATCAAACTTTGCATTCCCTCATACAGTCCTGAATAAGAGAGTGATTTCCACTGGATACGAAGCATTAACAACAAGAAGCCTGTCAAACTGATGAGACATTGAGTCAGTCCATACCTGTTCAAACACAATAAAATTTACACTATCAACTAACATAGGTAAAGCACATCCGTATTTAGCATGCTGTAGAACAGTAACTGATTCTCTTCCCTAAAAAGCCAATTTCAATTGAAACAAGCAATTGCAAAGATTCTTACCTTTTTGGATCCTCTAACAAGGAACTAAGAGTGCGGTATTTTTATTCCAATAGAGGTACAAACACAGGTAGTATTAATAAAACCTCCAAAGTCATTACCCAAAAACAGAAGTGACAGAATCACATCTAGAAGAAAATTCCATCAAATAGACAAGGTGGTATACATACTTTTCTGCCTGGAGTTTTGTGGTTTTTACAATCAAATCCTGGGTTTGTTCCTTTGCTGCCTAAAATACAATTAGAATTATTAAGCACGCAAAAAAGACAAACATATCAAATGTATTAACATCATCTTTAAAATATGGAATACTTTTGAAGCTTTCTAACTATAAGTAATTTAAAGAGTGTACTCTTTGAAACAAAAGGCCTTCTTGAAACAAGTATTCATTAACTCTCCCTATTTCCAGGCAGGAAAAAAATTAATTAATTATTATCCTCAACCATATATATTCTCATGGTTATATACATTCCTATTTAAACAATTTATTTTTAATTGATATTTACTACAGAAACACTCTGTTAGAAATAGTTCTGATTATTTTGCTTGTCCATCAACTGTAAATTGTTTGCTGCTACAAAATGAGAAAAATTCCTCTGAATGCTCAACTGCCCAGTAGCAGTGTCCATCCAGACTTTTCAGACAAGATCATGTATACAACTCTGCTAGTCTAAGCAAACTTAGGTCTGCAGTTCGAGCACCTTACGGAGCTGCAAAACCAAGAAAAATTAACAGGAAAAATGTCTTCACTGAAAACGTGGTCAGGCATTGGAACAGGCTGCCCAGGGATATGGTTGAGTCACCGTACCGGGAGGTATTTAAAAGACATGTAGATATGGTACTTTGGGAGATGGTTTACTTCTGGACTTGGCAGTGCTGGGTTAATGATTGGACTCAATGATCTTACAAGTGTTTTCCAACCTAAATGATTCTATAATTCTAACAGCAAAAGTTCATCGCAGCCCTAAATATTCAGTAATGACAAGGCAAAAGAATCCATGCAGAAACAATTCTGCATCAGACAGTAGCTGCATGACTAAAGGGATTGCTGCAAATGAAGTTAAAGAGTTCTGAAACTTATTGTCCAGCAAAAAGATAAAAGACATCCAAAATTGTTGGCTTCCCAGTGGATTCCACCAGTGATCCCTTAGGCAGAAAAATGAGATGATTTAGCAAAAAAAATTACTGAAACTCAAATGCATGCAGTATAGAATAGTATTTCAAGTGAAGAGGTAAAAATGGTTATAAAGTGTGAATAATTTCAATACTGTGTTAGGTCCAAATTACAGTATTTGCCAAAATGAAGATGCCAGTCTTGAAATCCCTGAGAGAGCTAACAAAAGTACATACACACACTGAATTTTCTAATGGAAACTATTATGGACTAGCATGCAAATTTCATAAAAACTCAAGAGAATTTGCTGAAGATTTAGTAGTTCCAAAAAATTTAAGGTATCTTTAAGCTTTTTATATCCTATATAAATGATAATATTTAGGGAGTTTAATAAATTCATATTTTAAAACCTTTTTTGATAATATTGATTTTATGTGCTTCAGCTTAACAAATAAAACTTACTATTACAACAGACTAGACCTGAAAACTATTCAGTGTGGGAACCTACTAATTCCAGAGTGGTTTCTTTCACCACTTCCTTCACAGCTGTGTATTTTAATGCACCAAAAAAAAAGAATAAATTTGCTTACTTTCCAATACTTTTTGGACAGAAGTACTAATTAACAGGAATAATATTGACAATAGGACAGCAGAAAGAGGAAAAGTGCTTTTTCTCAATCTAACTAGCTATATCAGGAAGTCAATTATACTTACATGCATTCAAATATTGTCATTATATCATGTATAAAATATAAAAGCTTAAATCTAACCAAACAATGCAACTCATTTCTGAAATGAGCCAGATTTGCCAGAAAAATCAGGAAGTTGGTATTTTATACTTCTTGTATATCCAAAACACAAATACTTTTCTCTTCCTCCCCACCTCAGTATATTAAGTAAAACATTCATTATCCTTCAACCCCACTTTATTCCATTTCAGCACTTGTCTCCTTCTCTCCCTTTCAACCACTGCATTTATCAAGTCAGTGTCCTAAAATTAGATCTGACAGTATATGGTTATTTGGTTATTTGGATCAGATAGTGTTATAAACTTACAAAATAACACAGGTAAAAAGCCTTTTTTTATCCAAATATATTCCCTTTCATGTCTTATATCTGTTCTGCTTCTCTTAGCACACTTCTGCCTTATATGCCAAAAATCCTCCTCTTTATATCTTCTATTTGCTCTACTGAGTTCATTTTTGTCTCCTTTTTCAGCTTGAGCACATGCCTGCAAGTCTTTGTGTGCTATTACAGATAAAGTACCAGCGTATTTCACAACTGAGTGCTAGTTCATGAGCTTATTAACTTGCTTTACATTCATACAAAGAAAACATGGATTGAATCAAGACACGTTATGAATTCTACAGGGCTCTAGAGGAAACCTCCTGTGGGGCAGAGAACAAAACTACCTACTGACTTTAATAGAAAAGAAATCTCTGCAGGGTGGCTCTTCTCTGGTTAAAAAAAAAATCAGAGACAACAGTTACACTTCATGATCTAAAGACAGAAAAGAGCAAAAATCTGCATGGACACCTGACTCATTTCCACATCTAAGAGTTTAGTCTAATAGTTCCTGAACTGCACCAGGGAATACATCCACATTAACAGTGTTCAAAGAGATCTGAGACCTCTGAGGTGCAGTGCCCACTTCCTTCCAAAACTGAAAATTAAGTACTGCAGTTGGCTACACTGTACTCTCCCATTTTTTGACAATGATGCCGTAAGATCAGCACAAGTTCATCAAGATAGAAGCATTTGTACAATGACTATTTATCCAAGTAGGAGGACATCTAATAGCCATACACACATGAGCAGGATTTTTTAGTGAAGGATTCTCATTCACATACTGTAACTTACGTGCTACATTCAGAACAGATATGGTTTGACACTTCAGCATCCATAACCTTTTATACTTATCACTGCATTGAATATTGAACTTGTACACTAAAAACAACCCTGACTTAGTAATGCATTATAAAACATATATTTCCCCCCCACTCAGAATATTATGGATTCAGGATTAAAGTGAAACAGAATTGACTTTGTTGTGTATCAACATTCTGAGACGTTATGAAACAGAACCCATAAACTGAAGATGCACACCAGATTTGTCTCCCTCTTTGAATTACAAAATACTTTCTTGTGAGTATACGTGAGGTATTTATACGAACATGTAACTCAA
The DNA here is from genome assembly GCA_013400415.1 of Scytalopus superciliaris. Taxonomy (NCBI): domain Eukaryota; kingdom Metazoa; phylum Chordata; class Aves; order Passeriformes; family Rhinocryptidae; genus Scytalopus; species Scytalopus superciliaris. The sequence goes on from VXBX01007602.1 coordinate 486,043, forward strand.
CAAAAGCAGTCACTGCAAAAGCCACTTTAAACAGAAATATACAAATTAGCCCTTAAATCTCACACACATCCAAACTAATAGAATGTTTTCTCTCCACTCACATACAAATGGCTATCACATTGCTATTCTCAGAGTAAGTATACAGCTGCATTTTGAATTGCAATTTGAAAGAAATTTAAATAACTCCCTCAATTTTCTGGACAAGCAAAAATAAGCATATTAATATCATAAAATAACTTAATATGCATACCATGGAAACATCTTGGTATTGCTGTAAATCTTAAAAAATAACTGTTTGTCTTCTTAAAACAAAGTAGTCAGACCTCAGAAGGAAAAATATACAAAGCACATCTATTTGTGTGTTATTACCTTCAAACGACAGGACATGTCTTCGCAGCAGCTGCTCATCGCTTGCACATCTTCGTTTATACTCTCAAGTTCCTAAAAACATACAGTATACGTACAGGATACACTAACTGTGTTTTCAGTCAGAAATGCCATGTCCAAGCCCAGCTCCAACCCACCAAAATTAGATGCCCAAATAACAAGGCACGTAGTCACTCTAGGCTCCCTGTTAGTGCAGAGTATGCACCTCTAAAGATCCCCATTCACCTGGGACTTTTATCTGTTTGAAACCTAAAATCTCTCTGTGCAATATTTTCATCAAACAAAACAAATGACGAAACAATTTTACTCTAAAAGTGTATTTGTCCTGCACAGGCAAAATCTTTCTTAACCTTTTTTTCTTTAAATTACATAGCGGTACTCTTGCAAGACAGCTGGTTATGCTGCAAAAACGTTACCTCTTTAACTTGCTTGAATATGTGCACAAATTCTTCATTTATGGCCAAGCTTCGCCGTTCGATGTCTCCGCGCAAGTTCCTTCGGGTGCGCAAACTGTTTTCCACGAAAAAGCTCGAGAGAGCCTTGAGTGCTTCCAGCATTTCCTAGAATATAAAAAAAGAAATCAAGCCAAAAAAAAAAAAAAAAAAAAA
>VXBX01007602.1:487582-503264 GCA_013400415.1 Scytalopus superciliaris
GCGGTGTCGGCCATGGCTGCGGCCCGCTCCGGGCGCGGCGCCCGCACGGGCCGGCTCCGGCGGAAACGCGCGCCCTGGGCTTTGGTTCCGGCCTAGCGCGGGCCCGGTACAGGTGGTGCTCGGGAATAAAGGAAGGGTTTGGGATGGGTGATGGGAGAGCGGGCTCGCCTCCTGGCGCCCGATAGCGGCATTTATTGCATGAGAGAGATGCTTTAGGTATGAGCGCAAGTAGAATGCAAAAATGAATGGTATCTCTGTTGTATGAGCTAACAACAGCAGCTGTAGAAGTGTGTCGAAATGAGGAGGTGTCTTGTTTCGATTGTGCTTTTGCGGCAGAGGCGAACCTCTGAGATATCCACGCAGCTCCAGAGCACAGAATCGCAGGATCAATGAGGCTGGAGAATACCTCTGAGGCTATCGAGCCCGACCTGTGACCAAACACCACCATATCCATCAGACCATGGCACTGAGCGCCACATCCAGCCTTTCCTCGAACGCCAGGGGCTGTGACTCCACCACCTCCCTGGGCAGCCCAGTCCTGTATCTAGTCACCCTTTCTGTGAAGAAATTTTTCCTCATGTCCAACCCAAACCTTCCTTGGCAGTGCCTGAGCCTGTGCCCTGGCGTCACTGGTTGCCTGGCAGAAGAGGTCGCCTCCCAGCTGGATACACCCTCCCTTCAGGCGGCTGTGGAGAGCCATGAGGCAGCAGAGCTTGTTTTAACCCTTGGCCAGTCAGCAAGCAGGTTTTCAAGTGTTTTTTAGCCACCTTGTTTCCCTTCGTTTCTATTTCTCCTCCACCATATTGCAGTGATGTTATCTCCTTTGAGATGTCCTTTACTTCTGACCAAACTTCCAGCAGCCAGGATCTCCCTTCTCCATGTTAGAATTCCAAGATAAAACAGCCTGCAGTCATCACAGGTGTAAGCAATTAATAGTTAAGCATGTCAAGAAAATCCTATTATTAGAAAGATCCCCTCCCACCTCTAAGTTGGATGCTGCTAGCTGTTTGAACAACATTTCAAACGCTGTTCACCTGGTGGATAGGTTGACAGAATGAAGGCACGCCTTGAAGTCAGAAAGACTCCAACATCTGAAACACAAGTGTCAGATAAGTCATGACCATTGCCAAGTCTTGTCCAACAAGTTATACCACAAACATACAAGGAGCCACAAAGAATTTCCTCTATCAGTCAGTACATGCATTTTCTTTTGAAGCAACCAGTTCTGTTTTCAGATGCTTCTTCATGGGTGTGCATTTTTTCAAGAATGTGTTTCACGAGCCAGAATGCTTCCAGCTAATGTAAAACATTGGGCTGACAGGAACCAATAGGGGTTTGAAACAAGATGTATTAATCTATGCATGTGTTCTCCTGGAAAAACGAGAAGAAATAATCAAGAGAGCAGTTTTTAATCTCCCACACCTGAAAAAAAGTTCTTGTATGAGGACATCAGGACTTATCTTTTTTTCATCTTTTAGGTGAAGCTATTTAAAAAATCTATTCTGTTTCTGATATTAGTAATATTTACAGGGTAGATTTTTCCTCAGAACAACTTTTTTTAAAACAAAAATGTGACTGTGAGTGCAATGAGGTTACAATCTAAAACTCAGATGATTTGGCATGGCTTGCATGTGTCACAAAGGTGGGTTTGGCATGACACTCTTGCCAGTCTGGTTGTCCACCAGCAAACATCCTGTTAAGTCAGTTGTATGTACATTGTGGGATAAAAGGACAGCGAGTTATTGATCTGTAACTACCAGAGGGTACTTTGCTTTCAGCTATCAGTTTCTGTGGTAAACAGTTTGTGTAGTGTGTGTCATTTACTCCACTGTAAGTTCCCTTACCACAGCTCGATATAGCAGCAAAACTACAAGTGTCAGTAAAGAAATGTCTGGTACTGTTATTCTGTTTTTTCTTATGTCAGTTTCTTATTATGTTGGGTTTTGGTTTTGTGAGCTTCTCCCCCCCAGACAACAAAACTGTTAGACAACTCTTACTGCTATGCAGCTGCTTCAAGTGTTCACAGAGCACTCATTTGATGCTCTCCAGACAGGAGCATGGTTTAGCCTGCACAACAGGGTGTGGCCAGTGGAATGCCACCTGCTGTTCACACAGCCCCAGCTAATAAATGCCACTGTACTTTCAAATGCTTGGAGGTACATGTAATTTTTGAAGACAAACACTAAAAAGCTTTGTAGTTGTAACCTGAATGTGTTCTGCAAAAGGCTAGGTAAGAATAAAGCTCCAGTAGATGAATAGGTTGGGCTCTAAGGCGTGACTGGAACTGTGGCAAAAGAGGAGTGACAGCAGGGCGTAAAGGAAACATTTTCTTAAATATGGAGAAAGAGGAATAGCCCTTGCTATAGGTGTTGTCATAGGCAAATTAGGGTGAAAAAAGAGGATTTTTGTAATGAAGGAAAAGGAAACATGAAAACACATTTAAAAAAAAAAGGAAGGAAGGAAAGATTAATGCAGAGCTTGATTCATTATGCACAGAGGACATAGGAACAAGAAAGACTATGAAGTGAAGTCAGGGAGGAAAAAGGTCATATAACAAATGCCCATAATTAGTTGGGTTTTCTTACAGTGTAATAGATAAAAAGAATTTGACAATGCTACTTTGCATATAGTTTACAGGCCCTGATGCTTTCAGATGCAGTGGAGTATCTGCAGGAAGCTGGCTATAACAATATCTTCCCTGTGAAAATGATAATAACCGTGATGCTGCAGCCGCTATTGATGATCAGGTGTATGGAACTTGACTCTGGCAGGCTGTCCACTGCACACAGCACACCCCAAAAGAAATCCACCACTGCCTTATATTCTTCACTAGCTCTCTGCCAGGAAATTATTCATCGGCTTTTTCCAGTATTTTGATATCTTTTTGTGTTATGGTTGGGATAGAAAATTCAGCTGATAGGCAGGCGGACAGGGAAAATATTCTGTGTCAAGTCAATTAGGGCTGGATTTTTGAATAAATCATTTTCTGAGAGGTTAAAACTGTAGATACTTTTCACCAGATGAAATCAACATATTCCTTCAATTTTTCAAAAGTTCAGACAGTGTTGACCCCCTTTTGCAAATTAAGGTATGACTCTGTGAATGATTTTGGCAAAAGTCACCCTGATAGCAACCTGTAGTAATGTAGTGAAACCTGTGTCCCTTAAAGGTCCAGAAGACTGTTCAATGCTGAAGTTTTCAGTTAGCTCATGCTATCACTTGAGGATTTATTGTTGTGCCTCACAGTCAGCAGTGGTGGCTATAATATATGTGATGCTGAACCAGCCACCTGGTTGAGGAAGCCATAAAACTTCTGTTTGTTATAACTCACTGGAAAGATAACACTAGCAGTACACTATGCACTTTAATGCATACCAAACCCATGATATCTTCCTGTTCATCTCCTGCTAAAAAAGCCCAACCATTCATTTCAAGGAAAATATTGTGTCAGCAAAACTAATAGGGTTGAGTCTAAACATATTTGGCTCTAGAACACTTCAGAATACAAGACTTCTCTAAGGAAATGGTTGTCTAAACTATGTGGCCACATTCCCAACAAAGTCAGTAGCATTGGTCGTGGCTCTGCCACTCGCTCAGTGTGGGCCCAAATTTCACCTAAAATAAAGAAACAAATGGTTCAGATTGTGGAGCCAGGCAAACTAATATCTGCTTGTGGTTGACTAACTGCATCACCTTTGTGACACTGTGTCTCTGTGGCTGAGGTATAAAGCTTATCTTCCTTTGTATATGTTCATTAGTATGCTGATGAGATCTGTAATATAGATTATCATTATCATTACAATAACAATATAATAACAAAGAGGAATAGTTTTGCCAAAAATAAAAAGGAAAGCAGCAGGACAAAAGTAACACATGATAGTGATGTATGCCAGACCTGCTATCCTTTTCTTCAAGCAATGACTGCCTATGTCCTGCTGGCAAAAAGTCTCTGGAATGTGTTCTGTTTTACAGATGAAATAAAAGTAACCCAAACAACTGAACAAAAATTACAGCTATTCACCATCAGACAAAAAAACAGTACCCTTCATTACATTCTGATCTCAGCTGAACCATAGAAAATCTAGAGAATGTTACCTAAATTACTCATCAGTATCTTAAAATCAGCTAATCAACACAAGGCTGTCTATGGGATCATGATATGGCTATAACATAGATCATGACAAGCCAAAGATAGATCTAATAAATCATAAGAATGATGGCGTTAGAAAAATGCCTTTTGAAGAAGTACATCAGCAATACAAGTTTTAACAAAGCCCATAAGTGCTGCAAACTTGGCAGAGTTCCCTTTTTTGACAGCTCCTCTAACTGCTGTACTATAATCCAGAATTTGGATTATAGTTTGACCCCAGGGGTCAAATGTCTATGTCTTGTGAATCTCAGTCAAATCGCTTAGTTTTTAATTCCCTTGACTTTTCTGGCATATTTCCTGTGAACAGCCTGCTCATTGTGATCTCTTAATGGAAAACCAGACACAGCCTTAAGCCCCCACAGCTAGTGACGAACTGTGATTATTCTTCACTGAGGTGTTCTTGTTATTTCCAGAACACAACTGCTGTGGTTGCTTTGTGTTTACAGTTCAAGTCACTGAAGACACATGATAATTGTAGCATATATTGCTGCCATTCAGGATTAGTACAGGACTCCAAGATGGTATAACTCTACCTGGCAGGAAAGGAGATGCATAAATGTAGAGTGAAGTGCATTTTGGCAGCCCTTTCTTTTTCACTTTCTCTATTACATTGATCAGCTTGTCTCTGTTTTGAAGCCTATTTGACTTTTAAGCTTCTGTTATATAACTTTTGCTCTCTTGCCCTTTTTGCATCTACACACATGCATTTCTGCATGCAGACAGGGTAGTATGACTAGCTTCTCTCAGCTCCTGACAATTTCTTTACCATGGTCAATACCAAAAGTACAGTCCTTAGCATTAATAGCTGCTATACTGGATATGGTAGCCGTTGATTGGGATGTATTTGCATAAAATGATAGTTTTCTCACCTTGGTAAGCTAACAAATCCTGCACAAATGTTCATATTGGCACAGGAGGGACAAGAGTATATGGTTAGGGACATCTGGCAGGTAGAAACTCCCTTTTAAATGGCAGCTAACAATTTTGTCAGGCAAACGTGAATATGGAGCCATGAGTGCACAGGGAACTCTGGAGGGGATAAGCAGTGGTGTGGCATGGAGCAAAAATGGGGCAGCTTCATCACAAAAGCCATTGCTTTGTGAAAGAGCAGTTTAGGGATGCTGCTAGTAAAAGTTACCAAAAACATATTGATGATCATGGTAATTTTCATAGCAGTATTACAACATCAGCATCATGAATCTCATAAATAGTTGTTCCTACTGCTCATAACAATTCTGCTTGGATGAATTTAATGCAACTTTATTGCTACTTCAGGAAAAGTAAAAGTTTTCAAAATGCCTGAAGTCACACTCTCTGACATCTGTCAGGAGGGTAGCAAAACAACTTCTCAGCAACTCCAGTGTGGAGCTACCTGGAATATTTGGATGTCTTTCTATAAAGTTGACTCAGAAGCGTCATGTGGGCTTACCTCAACCATTCATCTTTGTGTGTCAGCTCATGCAACCCTTCCAAAGCCTTGGCAAGGCTCCATCACCCTCACAGATGCTGGAAAGCTGATGTGGATAAAAATACCTTATTACTTAATGGCTGACACTGGTTGCAGTCACTGCAGATGAATTGCACACAATTTCTCTGCAAAGATCATCTTGCCTTCAGAAGAAATACATTAAACCTGTAGTTTCTTGCTAAAATTATCTGGCATCCCTTTCTGGTGGTCATTTCTGCCTTCATGGCATTATTACCAGAGTGGCATTCCCATGACTGATGCACTGGAAGCAAATAATTATATCCCCAGGGCACGCAAAGGTTATAGGAAGCAACCTTGTTTCCCAAGTTTGGTATCTGTGGCCCATATTTATCCATGTGCAATCTGAAATGGTGAAGGTGGAAGGAGTCTGGACAGTTGTGCCAAGAACAGGCAGACTGGTGGTGATCTAGCCTGTCCCATGCCCACCAGCAGACTGCAGGACAGCAGGAGAGAACACAGTGATGGGCTGTGTAGTACTGGTGTTACTCTGTCTTTAGACTGGAAGGAAAAAGCATGCCTTTTGCTGCTTTGATGAGAGTTTCCATAGTGCAGGAGTTCTGTGTTGGCATCTACTGCAGCCAAGTAGGTTGGTTCGGCTGGTGTACAGAATGGTGTCAACAGTTTTGTGAAGCACTCACATTCCCTGGCAGGAGCTCAAGGAGCATTTGCAGCAACATCCAATTACAGTATTAATTACACGAGATTATCAGGTTCCCCAGAATAGGCCCCAAGGCTCCTTTTGCATGCAAACTAGCAAGGACTTTCTTGTCCACGTAGGTAAAGCTCTCTTCAGAATATCATAAGTCTGAACATTCATCACCTGTCACCATCAGCTTTCCTTAAACAATGCCATCTTAAAACACTGTTATGCATGCAGAGCAAATGCTTTTCAAAAAGCATATGTCAAGTGAACTGTCGGTCTGGAGGTTTTGAAAGGATATCTTTATGTTAATTTTGATGATTCTTTCTACTTCTGTCCCATAAATGTCCTTTTATATTATAAAGTCTAGAGTCCTAATAATACAGGCACAGTAACATCTCAAAGAGAATCATCAAGTCCTTTAACCAGAGTGCAGGTCCATCTGGCAAAATTAGCAGATTGTCTTCAAGCAATATTTGTGCCTCACTGCAGAAAGCTTATGGCAAAAAGTGTCCATGTTGGCATGGAGCTAGACTTTCCTTTTTCTGGTGAAAAAGCAGATTATTTTGCTGTGGTGTGATTGCTGATCCATTGCTGGTATAGAGAGCTCTGAAGTGGCCTGAATCTCTTCTTACTCTCTTCAACTTGGACATCCAAAGACTTGAATACAAAATTAAGTACTTCTAGTAGAATACATCTCACCAATTTTTTAACACCTAAAAGTCAGGAGTAAGGTCAATAACAAAACATTCTATTCAGAGAATGGAAACAAAGGCACTATCAGAAGGCAGTTCATCCTAAGATTTCTACCTAGTCCTTTCCAACGACTGCAATAGAAAACTTGTATGATGGACTGTTGACTAAACATTTCTTTTTTTTTTTTTTACCTCTATTGGTGTGACTGTGGCTTTTGACTTCTCTGCAAATAACTCTGAGAGTATGCCCCAGCTTCAGTGCTGCAGAAATGAAATACTGTGTTTGAAACCTGGTGCAACCACAGGTTCTCCTTTTACACATGGGAGAGGGGTAAAAAACCCCAGGAGATTTGATTTTACCATTAAAAAAAAAACCAAAAAAGTCTTATTTTCACAGCAAAATGAGTTAGTTGGTGCCTGTAGGCATGTGACATACCATCCAGATGTATATGTCATTTTGGGTGACATATGGATTTGCCAGTTGCAAAGGTAGAACTGCCCTAGGACTAGTTTAATTTTTGCCCCTGAACCAGAAAAACTTTTACATTTTCATTCATAAATCAGTTATGCAGTCTAGTTCATACCTGCATCTTCTGTTTCCTCTTCTCCTGTGTCTCCTTACTTCATTAATTTTGTCACCTCCTCTCCATCTTCCCATGCAAATCCATCTCTCAGAAGTATGGGTTTCACTCTATCACAGATGTGCCTACTTGGAATGCATTACCTTCTCAAATATTTATCTACATTTCTTTTAGCATGATAGGATTTGGACACAATCTGTGTTATCAGTAGTAGAGATAGGCCAGCATACCACCACAGGGATGTCGGCTTGTGTCTTATTCATGGAAACGAGTACTTGTTTTACAGGAGTCTTGAGTGTGAGCAGGAATACATGCATTGAGCTCCATTCTCCAAAGTGTCAGGCACTGGCTTGAGGATGCACTAAAGTGCTTGGTGATTCACAGACAGAGTTTCTGTGTTTTACAAGGCTGAGCCAAAGTTCCTTTATTTTTTCAGTCACTGAAGTTAACGGAAGCCCTCATGGATGGGTATTGCAGCATAAATTAACTTCAAGAAACTAACTTTGAAAAAACTATATTGTTGCAAAGAAAGAAAAAAGTCAATTCTCACTGCATCAATGAGAGAGGAAGGATTCATTGCCTTCCAGAGTCTGAAGAAAGAGAATAAGAATTCGTTTCCTTTTTCTCACTGCCTCAGCACCATCCTGCCTCATATTTCTCCAAATGGCTAAAGACTAAAGCATTGGGCAGTTTTTTAATATGCAGAGCTAGCATGGAGTCCTCTCTACTCAAACATGAAAGTGGCTTAGCAAATACCTAGCTTCTCTAAGGCCAGCTTGTGGTGTATATTTGAGTGACAAATTTTTTCTTTAAGAAAAAAAAAAGAGTCCTCGGTTTAATGGGTAATTTCCCTTGAAAATGGTAAACTGCAAATTAAATGGCAAAAAGCAATTAATTATTGAAATGATAATATCCTTGTAAAGGTTAAGAGGTAATATAAATGAAGTTCCTGTGAGCACATTAATGGAATTACTATCTTCCCCCTTAAAAGTGGCAACTGTAACGACCTTACTAATTAGCTTTTTCATTGGGAAAAGGAATATTGAAATATGTAGTTTTAGTGCAAAAGCACAATCTATGACTAGGTTATTTTATTACAACATAATATGGAGAGAATCCTCACTTCCAGAGAGGGTTAAGAGCTCTTCCCAGAGAATTAATGGGAGATGGATGAATCCCCCATAATCCAGAAGAAGATTGTTAGTGACCTGCTGTGTCCACTAGACATGCACAAGGCTATGGACCCTGATGGGATCCACCCCAAAGTATTGAGGCAACTGGTGGAAGAACTTGCCAAACCACTCTCAGTCATCTACCAGGAATCCTGGCTAACTGGAGAAGTTCCAGCTGACTGGAAAATTCACAAACGTATGCCCATCTACAAGGATGATCTGTGAACCACAAGCCTGTCAGACTAATCTCCGTTCCAGGCAAGGTTGGGGAAGAGATCATCCTGCATGTCATTGCATGGCACATGCAGAACAACCAGGGAATCAAGTCCAACCAACACAGATTTTTGGAAGGCAGGTTCTGCCTGACCAACCTGATGTCCGTCTATCTAGACTTCAGTAAATGTCTGGCACCATCTCCCACAGCATCCTCCTAGAAAAACTGGCTGCTTGTGGCTTGAATGGGTGGACTCTTCGATGGGTAAAAAACTGGCTGGATGGCTGGGCCCAGAGAGTGGCAGCCAGTCCTAGCAGTGTTCCCCAGGGCCCAGTTTTGAAGGCGGTCCTGTTTAACATCTTTAATGATGATCTGGACATGAGGATTGAGTGCACTCTCAGTAAATATACAGACAACACCAGACTGGGTGGGAGTGTTGACCTGCTCAAGGTTAGGAAGGCTCTACATAGAGACCTGGACAGACTTAATCAATGGGCTAAAGACAACTGCATGAGGTTTGATAAAGCAAAGTGCCAGGTCTTGCACTTGGGTCACAGCAACTCCAGCCAATGCCCCGGGCTTAGGAAGAAGTGGCTTGAGAGCTGTTCAGCAGAAAGAGACCTGGAAGTGCTGGTTGACAGCCAGCTCAGTGCGAGCCAGCAATGTGACCAGATGGCCAAGATGGTTGGCAGTTCGACTTGATGATCATAAAGGTTTCTTCAGATCTTGAGGTTTCTATGAAGGTTTTGATGAAAACAGAAAAAAATGCACTTGAATGGCGTTGGAAAACTACTTGTAATTTAGAAGGATAACATCGGCCAAAGCAAAAGATGAACACATACACAGACCAAGATACACCTCTCTTCAGCTTGCTGCAGCTTCCCTGTGAACGCAAGGCATGGCCTGAACATGACTGAAGCTGCTGTGGCTGAATAGATGCCCACTGCTCCCCACAGGGCCCTGTGCAGGGCAGGTAGTCTGGACTTTGCAGTCCAACCTGTGTCTCAGGTACTCCTTGTTCAGTATTGTTAATATGAGGAGGTACATAGTACACATATACTTATGTATGTACTATAAATATATATACATCATCCATACATCTTTATTATACAGATATATTGAATAAACACATACTCATGTAGATATATGAATGCTATATACATACTGGATTTCCTATTGACAAGCCTTTTAGAGAGCTTTACAAAAATGAACTTGGTTCTTTCACCGCTGAGAATGTTTTGGATATTGACACACCAGAAAGTGGGATCTGTTTGGGTTTCTGACAAGGGTTGTCATTACAAATTTTCTTTGAATGAATTTGTGCAAGATTTCAGAGGTTCCAGCTTCCCGGAGTCCCTGAGGTGTGTAGGACCCTCAGGGCGTGATGGAGAGGGGAGGAAAGGAGCTTCTACTTGGAAAATGAATTGGCCTTTGTCCCCAATGAAAGGATTTTCAGCTTTCCTTTCTAAAAACCCCAGAAATCATTAGCCTTATCCTTGGGAATGTGATCTAATAGGGTGACCTAGATGCAAGTGATTGCTGGAGCTCGGGGGAGAGGCAGCTCAGCTCCGATTCTGTAGAAAAAGTCCGCGGGATGAGCAAGACGCTGTCTTGCGCCCCGTTCTCAGACACCCCCAGTCGAAGCAAACCGTGCTGCTGCAGTCACCGCTGGTTTCTGCAAAGGCACCTCGGGAGCCTCGGGACAGTGGCCCCGGGCAGTTAAGAATCCCACAGGTTTTGTGGAGCACAGAAGCACGCTCTGCTCTCTGCCCCCGCTTTTCACACACACGCCCTTCCCCGTCTGCAGCCGCATGAAACGCTCCGAGGGACAAGGGCAGAGCCGGTGCCAGCCCCGCGGGGCCGGGAGGTGTGAGGCTCCCGGTGCCCCGGGCTCTCCTGTCCCTGTCCCGGCCCCGCCGCCCGCCGAGTGTCACTGTCGAGCAGCGCAGGGCCGCGCCCTCCGCCCCCACCGCGCCGCCCCGCCGTGGCTCGGGCTCCGCCGCGAAACCGGGACCTTCTGCCGAGAGCCGACCCGCGACTCAGGCTTCGAAGTTAAAAGGAAAATCTTCCTGTCGTTAAAAAAAACCTCAGGTCTCCAAACGCGCGTGCCACGAAGTGCAGGAAAACACCGCGGCGGGACCTGGTCTTTGTACGTTCCCTGCGTCTTTCTTTAACAGCATCTCGGATAGACAGAAGTTCCCCTCGTAAATAAGATGTCACCGTTAAATTATTTGTATTGGGTCTGCATGCACAGAAAACAGCCCGCCAGTAGATGAGCATTTCTTACTGGGAAATCACTTGTTCATCATCCAGATGTTCCTTATTTTTCAAAGTCCACTTGGGAACAGTGGAAATTTAGGATTGAAACCATCCACATGTTTTTCCTGAGCTTGTGCAGGGCTAAGACAATTCCCTGGTGAAGGCGGACGGGTCTGGGACCTGTCATCCCAGAGCTCTGTCACCTTGGCAGTGTTTGCGAGGGCAGAGCAGGCATTCCTCCCTTCAGCCGTGGGGCTGGTGCAGAATAAACCTCCCTGGCCTCTTCCACAGCTACCAGGCTTGTCAGCAATAGGACACAGAAGAGATAATCAGTAGCCTGATTTGCTGTAGCTACTATTTTAGAGCCTTGTAAAATGCAGACCACCTGGTGGCTTTTACATAATAGAGGATAAGTAATAACTTTATAAAGATGAAATAATGTATGGAGGGTTTGTGGCAAATAATATTGTTTCCCTGTTTTATTTTACATTGACATGTTATTTGTATGTGCATCCAGAGATTAAAAGACTGATGTTAGCAACAACAGCATTATATCCAGTAAGACAACTGTCCTTCAGAAATGTGGCTACTTCTGTTCATGAGCTGTCAGTAAGAGAATTTACAAAATTTACCAGCATGAGAACCACCATAAAAACAAATATCAATCATAATATAGTATTAGAATGGACATGAGAAGGATCTTTTGCTTAGAGTTAAGTTTATAGGCCATGATTCAGGTTTGGATGTGACAACCGAAAATCTCAGGAGTCTAGTTCCACCCACAGTAGAAAACATGCAATTTGTTTGACTTAGAAGGACACCATATGGATGTATCAGGATCTGGTCACTTGAATTTGTTTTTTCACCTTCCTTTGATAAACTGGCAGGTGTTAGAGTTGGAGTTCTCTTTTTCTGCCCATTTAGTTGATTCTTTTTTTCCCAGCTGCTGCAGATTGGACATAATTTCAGGCAAATATATTAATTATGAAATTATTTCCCTAATAGTACTTGTCTGTTTGGTTTTTAGTGACTGTATTTGAATAATTGGGTTCAGTTTCTATTGCTCCCAGTACATTCCCTCAAGTCTATTGTTCTACTTACACCTTTCTTTTTCATTTAAAATCGAGTACAGACATGACCTGAAGATCCAGTTTTGTAAGATGCTCGGAACCATGTTGGTGTGATCACTCTCCTGCACCACACAACAGAAAACAGATGGTGACCTGAAAGATAAAAACCTCTTGATTCTTTCTCTGGTCAAAGACTGAAGAAAGATGGAGTTTTGGTAGCTTCTTCATTTTCTTTGGGGTTCAGGAATGTACATACTCCCCTATGACATTCTATATTGTCTTACAGGATATACTGTAATGAAAGGGTCTGTGGCCGAGCCTGTGATGTGTATATTAGCCAGGATTGATTTAGGTACACTGACAGGATTTTCTGTCTTTATTCTGCCATGCTGATTAGCTCCATCAAGTCTTTAGGGTCCCAGCTGTAACAGCAGCTTAGTCAATGGATTGAGGAGAAGCAAAATGGTAAAATCTATAAGCATATTTTCCCATCTCCCTGCTAGGGTAGTTTTCTGACAATGTGTTCGTGGGTGTTTGATTCAGTCTCACTTCAAGTGGTTCCAGCAGTGGGTAATCTGTGGCTCAGGCTTCCTCAGCTAACTATGAAGCTTTCTCACAAGCAGATTCTCTTAAAATTCAAAACACCAGAACCAATTTTAAAACCAGCTGCTATTTCAGTATAGACAAGACCCTGGGGACCATGTATTTTGTTATTGGTCTGCTCTGAGGTGTCTGCTTTTGTGATTATAAGACAGATTGCAAATCCTGAAGCACCATGTGATAACTCTTTTTCTTTTGGACAGGTTCGATGTGGAATGAAATATTTCAGCTAACTTTCCCAGTAATGCAATGATCCCTGAAAGGGGTAGAAAATGTTGATATAGCTGAAGCATGTTGAGTTGTAAACATTTGGAAAAAATGGAATAAGAATTTGGATGTTAACTTATATATACAATGTGTTTAATTTGTTTCTAATCAAAACAAAACTCCTTCTTTGACAGAAAATAGTTTGTGAAATCAAGCTTATTTCCCTGCAAGTGAGTAAGTCATGCAGCCAGCTTGCGGGGGCACTCAGAGACAGTTGGCAAGATAAGATGCTTCAGGAGAGATGTAGAATTCAATGTACAGTTTCCATGAGGGAAAGCAGGATGGCAGCAGCTCAGGGAGTGAACAGGCCATATAAGGGAAGTAAATGAACTGCTGTGGAGCTGCCATTAGCAAAGCAAACACTGACTTGGGGACCCTGGCATATACCATGGAAGAGATAAATTGCATGAATAAATGCATGCTTGTTTGCTCCTCCCTTGGTTTACAAAGCCAGTTTTAACTGAGAAACAGTTTCCATGTGTGAAACACAAGTTTTTCCACAGTTATTTTAATGCCAAGCAATTTTTACCCATGTCTGATCCACTCCAACACATGCCTAATTTAGGAATATTTATCATAGTCTCATTATAACCCAGGCCTTTGGCTAAGGAAATAAGGACAGACTGGGTCTTTAAACAGTTGTGGATTTAATAACAGTACTCAGTTCTTCTCTTGTTTTACACCAAGAGCACAGTTCAAATCACACAATAGTAGCTCCGTATCCCTGTCACTTCAGGTGTTGGTAACATGAATAGCAGGAGGTAAAACATCTGACTGAACCAAGTGAGGGTATGAGAGCAGTAAATGAGGAGTGTCTACACTAATCAAGAAGTGCACAGCTCCTTGCAGAAGTGGAGACCCGAGAGCTGGTGCACCCTTGGAGGTGGAGGCTGAAAGGTGATTTGAGGGGAGGATGTGTGTGCTGTGGAGTCAGCTCCAGTTCTCAGACTTGGGAAAGTTACACCAGCTCCCTTTCTGTCAGATGCCCCCTGGGCACATCCACATTCATGTTTTGGTGTGGATCAAGGGTGTGCTTTTGAAGTCAATCTCCATATCATCCTCACTTACCACATTTTGCTTTACCCAGCAGTGGTGAGTACACAAAGTGGATTCAGATGGCATTACAGCAGAATGCCAGGAGTGCATCAGATAAGTTCTGAGCACTCATGGGGCCTTCAGTCCATAGGCACAGGCTGGAATGACTCTGATGAAAAAAAACTATGGAAAACTGTAAACATAATTTAGGTCCTCAACGCCACCTGATTGGATCAGATTGACCCACATTACTTGGTAATATAGATGTATATTAGGTGGATGTAGCCTAGAGGTAGTGAGCTGGGGGTATGGCTGGTTTAGGGTTATGTCTTTACTATCTTCCTTGTGAAGCACTTTACTGCATATATTCTAGCACTCAGCCTATATTTACCTCACTTCTTGGATTTGAAGCCCACTTCCTTAAAGAACATATTTGAAATATTAGGATGGAAGAGTTGATCATGCTAGATAGCTTCCAATCCATTTCTTATCCCTTGAGAAAATACGTATTTTCAGTAGTGTTCTGATTTTAAAAGTTTCCATTATGGGAAAAAAATAGAAGTCTTATTTTAGAAATCCAATAAAATAGCTTTGTAATTTAATTCTGAACATGGCTGTTGTTACTATTAAATAGTGTAAATGCAGACAGTGCAATAAACCTCACTTCCACTTAGCATTAATAATATTAATGAATGGTATTTAAATCACATGCCATGTTCCAGGACTGCAAAGGAAAATTATTAACAAAGAGATTTTGCATGTCTGGTGCTGACATAATTTAAACCTGGCATAAAATTGACTTATATCTGAAGAATTTATTGAAGTTTCTGGGCGTAGAGGCAAAACCAGAATAGAATGTATCTCTTTCCCCCAGAGGCAACCCCTCCCCAAAACTTTCCCACTTAAGACACTCTGGGAAAGAGCTGGAGCTCCTGTCTCTTCTTACCTAACACAGCCGGGCTGAGCTGCTTGGTGCTGTGGTCACATTTACTCTCGCTGTAGACCAACCAACTCCCGAACTGTTGCGATCAAAATGCTGGATCAGCAGCTCGCATGCAGAGACAGACACGCAGTGCTTATCACACGCACACCATCAGAATATTAGCCCGTATTTTCCCATGTAAGGGCTGCAGCCTTGCTCCCTTTCTTCTAACACTCCTTCGCCGGCTTTTCCCTCCTCACCTCTCCGGCACTTTCCACCCCTCCGTCCCCGGCTTCACCGCCCCGCGCACCCCGCACTGAGTCGCGGCAGGCGGTGCGGAGTCCCCGGCNCGTTGCCTCCCGAGGAATCAGACGGGGGGAGAGAGGAACGTGCGGAGGAAGGGAGGGAAGGACGGGCCGGGCTGGGCTGGGGAGGGTCCCGGTCCCGCCCGCCTCGGAGCTCCCGCGTCGGCTCCGCGCCGGGACCGCGGGGAGAGTCGCCTGGGGCGGCCGCCACCGCCGGCTCCGCGTCCCGGCTCCGTGCCCATGTGCTCCCGGCAGTCCGGCGGGCAGTCTCCACGCCCAGCGT
>VXBX01007602.1:503932-529480 GCA_013400415.1 Scytalopus superciliaris
CTCCAGATTCCCCTTCCCGGATCCCCAGCCCTCTCATCTTCTTGTCTTCCCGCATCTTTCCCCTGCTGGGCCCCCGTCCTTCCCGTATCTCCCTGCCACCCCGGACCGCTCTCCCTTCCTGGCCCCCCTGTTTCCCGGCTCTCCGTCCTCCTGGACCCCCGGATCCCCTGCACTCCCGGCACCTCTGCCTTTCCAGCCCTTCCCCGCCTGCATTCCCCTTTCTCTCTCGGACGCCCTTTCCCATTCTGCTCCTCCCGGAGCCCCAACCCTCACAGCCCCTTCCCCTCCCGGAGCCCCGGCACCCTAGTCCACTCCCTCCCCGNGGTTCCCGGCCGCCGCCTTCCCTCGGGGGAAGCCGTATCTCTCCGCCGCCCCCTCCTACCGCCGGAGGTGAGGGAGCGGGGTTTCGGGGCCGGAGGGGCGAGTCCGCCTACCGGGGGGAGCGTTCGGGCTGTGAGCTGGCAGGCTCCGGGGAGGCAAGGCTGCTGCCCCGCTGGAGCCGGCAGGTTTGCAGGGTCCTATCATGTTGTCCCCTCTTTCCAGCCTTACTTCCTCCCCCAGTTCAGGGAATGATCTCTCCTAAGTGCCGTGACCCACTTTGGCTTAGACTTTTGGTGCCACGCCAAGCCACAGACAGATCCTCTAGCTGATGCCTCTGGATGCATAGTGGCCCCCCGTGCTTCTCCCATGCTTTTATCCCCGGGGATTTGACATTTTCCAGGTTGAAAGGTATTTCTGTGGCTAGGCTATGGGTAGGTAGGTATACTCTTCCTCAGTAGCGGCATAGGCATTTTTAATGTTGTAGAAGACACTTCTTTTTATTAGTGTTTTAAAAGTAAACAAAACTTTTGTGTGGTGCACATGGTTAATTTCACTTCCAAACTTTTTCTACATTCCCTCCTTGTGCTGAAGTAGTATTCATTTTATTGCCTGTTCATGAATTGGATTCACTGATTGGCGTCTAATCATGCTTAGAAGAAAAAGCCCCTGTAAATAGCTATCAGAATTAATTTGGCAGCAACTGTGAGAAATGATCATAAATTTACAAATGCAGTTGGAATAATGATCCAGCATGAATTTAACAAGAAATACACCCCTGACATCTGGGAACAGCATGTAGGTTTCTATGACAATCAAATGCACTTGGTCACACTGCTACTGAGCTTAGAGACTGGGAGTTATCTGAGAAGGATGCAGAGGAGTTACAGCTCCTGGGTGTGAGTTAGGAAGAGGCAAAGAAGAGGTGAGCTGAATGCAAGCAGGAATATTAAAAGAGACCTCCGTGTTTTAATCATGTGCTGCTTGAGGTTGTGTAGGGGTGAATCCAAAAGGTGTTGCAATGTCTTCATTTACCAGAAGCCCACCTAGAGGTTGGGTTCCCAGCACTTCTGGACATCAAGTGGTAAAAGGCTCCTTTTGCACAGGGATGCCAAATAAGTTGGAGTGCTGGAAAAAGTGTCATCTCGTAACACTTCTTCTGTGGGCGTGTTAAGAAGTTTTACCACTGTCACAAGTGTCTGATCTGGAACTGCCTTAGGCACTGTGAATGGTTTTGCACTGAAGCTGTGGGGCCATGTACATGTGAAGTACATTCTCCAGGCATTGCAGAAGGAAGGTCCGGTTAGCCAAGGATAAACAGGACCTCATCTTTTTTTTTTCTATTGGCACAGGAAAGATCAGGGGGAAAAAGTGACTAGCCAGGTACACAGGAAGCCCTTGAAGGTGGCTGCAGAGTGTTCCTGGATGTGCACAGCAGCCTTTTCCAGCCTGTAGCACCGCTGTAACACCAACCACGGCAGCTGGTATCACTGACGGTGACTGTAGGGTCTGCTTGCACGGATGGGACAGAAAAGTGATGTGTCTTATTCAAAAGTCCTGTAGGAAGGAAAAACACTCTGGCAAACAAATGATTTTTTTTCTAATGTCAGTATTACTGAACTTTTTTTNGCTATTTAATTAGGGACCTTTGACCTCATAATGGAAGGAAATATCCCCCCGGTTGTTAGGATCCAAGCTTCATCCTGTGTGAGGATTTGTCAAGGCTGAGAGACGCTGGATTATCTACAAACATTCTCTAAAATACAGAGTTACTTTTGTGTCTGTGCATTGTGAACAGATACAGAGATGGCCTCCAGCCTCACCTGCGCCGGTGTTGTCTGGGCTCTCCTCTCCTTCCTCTGTGCTGCCGCCTCCTGTGTTGGCTTCTTCATGCCCTACTGGCTCTTGGGGTCTCAGCTGGAGAAGTCTGTTTCTTTTGGCACTTTCCGGAGGTGTTCCTACCCGGTGCGGGATGAGAGCCTCCAGATGACCGTGATGGTGGAGAAGTGTGGCCGCTACGCCTCCTTCCAGGCCATCCCGAGTGCTGAGTGGAGGATCTGCACGGTGGTCACGGGCCTGGGCTGTGGCCTGCTTCTCTTGGTGGCCCTGACAGCGCTCATGGGCTGCTGTGTGTCCGAGCTCATCTCCAGAACCGTGGGCAGGGTGGCAGGAGGCATCCAGTTCCTGGGAGGTAAGTGCTCATGATGGGAGGGGACAGGAGCATCCAGGCTACTATTCTGTACATGTGGAGACTCCTCTGGTGCTTTGGGACGAGGAGTGAATGAGTCAAACTTTCTGCTAGCAAGGGGGAACCACTTGGCTCCCTTGATGGCTGAGCTGCTCATCTAGATGCCTGAATGTGGCCCAAAGATACAGTGGCCTGTGGTCACTCTTGTGTTCAAGTCCCTGTCTGGTCATTATGTGACTTTTGAGAGCTATGTGCCAAATCCACTTCTGTGGTCCAGCATCTTCACAGTGGTTTTGTGGTAGTAGTTTCCAGCAGAGCTTAGCTGGGATGGAGCTACCTGGAGAAGCATAGGGGCTACAGATTCCCATGGAGTATCATGGTTTGGCAGAGGAGAGGCTGTGTTATGTGAGAAAACCCTCTCTTCTTCCTATCCCTGTCCCTGGCAAACCTCCCTCCAGCTCTGCTTTCTGCACCTGTGTATATCTGGCAACAAGTCTGTGGCTCATGTTTGAAGTGTGAATTGTTTATCCTTATTGGAGGTGGCTCACCATCTCCTGGGAGGGACTGGCTGACCCATCAGCTGCCTGCTGCTGATGTCATAGGTTTGTTGACTCCATGGGCTAGACAGTGTGTGGGAGAATTACCTCCCCTCCTTTTTCTGGCTTGTAATTGTATGGTGTCTTTCTTACTGTGGAGTATTTGAAGGGTATGAGACAATAAACAGGATCCTCAAGCATGTTTTCACAGGGCAGTTTTCCCAGTAAATCATCACTCTCTTGCCATCAGTGACATGCACCTCAGGGGCACTCACTTTTGCCTGCTGCAAGTGCTCCACTGCTCACATGCACTTGTCCCCACAAGGTAACGTGTTTCCCTGAGCTTTGGGTGCTGAGGCAGCGCAGGCACCAGCGTTTCGGGCACCCTGCCATTTCTCGTCCCAGCCAGATGCTCTGGCTCATGCCCTAGTGGAGTGGGCTGCAATGGGACCCTCACATCTCTCCCCTCCCAACAGAAGCTTGCCCTGGAAGGCAATCTGGATACATCCCACTTCTGCAGCTCTAAGGAAGCACAAGACAAAAACTCCACTATTGTCCAGTTTGGTGTGGACAGCTGAGGCAGGGAAAAGGGCCCTGTGCCAAGCCTCCAGACAGCCAAGGCCAGCATAACTCCCTCCTGGCTGCGAGGAGCCCTGCCTCCAACTTTTTGAGTAGTTTCTGCACTTTACAGCAAGCTGACCCTGTCACTTCAGCCTTCCCTCAGCTTTGCGACCCCCAGGCATTCCTGTGTTTAATCTGGCTGACAATTTGAAAGTGCAGCAGCTGCTGGAGAGTTAACTCTGTTGGGAGCTGCGGCTTTCTGAAGCCTGCTCCATTATACAGTTCCAGCCGGGCAGCTGTGGGTGGAGGAGATTTTCTGTTCAGTGACAATCTGCAAGCCTGCTTAGTCTGACTCTTTTCACTTAGAGCCATCACAGGCTTTAGCCACCCCTCTCCTTCCAACTGCTGTCTCGGCTCATCTGTCTTTAATTTGCATTTGGCCTCTTTCTCGTGACCGTGCTCCCCTGCGTGCCTGTGGAGCAGGGCTGGCAGGAGAGCTTACAGCTGTTTGCTTACAGCCACTCCAGCAAACACTGCAGCTCCAGTGATGGGGGATGCAGGAGGAACCCTGCTCCCCCATGGAACTGGTGTGGGCTGAAGGCATGCACCCTTCTCTCAGGAAGGATGGTTGCTCCTGCGCCACGAGGAGAGAGGTCCCTTCAGAACACACCATGGCCACCCCTGGAGGTTGTCCAAGCTGACCAGGCAGCATCCCATTTGGCCTGGAAGGGTGTGTGAGCAGGTAGTGCTAGTCCTCAGTATGTGAAATTCGAAGAAATGTGAACTTGTGATTTGAAATGATAATTGCCAACAACTTTGCTTACAGTTCAGAAATTAGTCACACAGCATGTCTAATTTTCCCCTCTACTGGCTTTTATGGTTGTCTCGCATTTCATTCAGCACTGCTGGAAGTGTGTAAGAAGTGACCAAAGTGAGAACCCATCATTTCGTAACCTGCTTAAAACCCAGCTGTGGGGACACGAGGGAGAGGCCAGGTGGTGAAAGCCAATAATTCGGATAAACTGAAGGGACATATTAGGGTAGAGATCAGGTCCTTACATCCTTCATCAGATCCTTAGCTGCTATAAATCAGTATAGGTTAATTGTTTAAATGACATGACTACATTTACTCAGATGTCTTAACTTAGACATTGTAATTGCTATGTTTTTTTTATGTCAAGATAGCCATGAGCTGTTCACCTTATTTACAGTCAGGGATTGCCAGCTCTTTGCTATCTGTACTGCAATTGTAGCTATAGCTGTATACCACGATGTGTGCTTTGAATATGGCTCAGTGGCAGCACAGTGATTGTCATTTTAATTGGCCTCCACTTAGAGATCTAATCAAATAAAATCCTCACAAATATTATTTTCAATTGGGGAAAAGAACTCCCACCTATCTTTATGTGAAGAAAAAACCTGGGTAAATAAGCAGCCACTGAGTGATGCTCATCCTCTGTGTTAGGACAAGGAGATGGCTAGATGGTTTTACTTTCTTTCTGTCTGAGTCATCTGCAACAATACCCTGCTGTGACTCCTGCTGCATTCATTGAGGATGAGTGTTGGAATAAACCATATTACTCTTAAAGTTAGAAACCAGCATAAAGACAGGCTCAGTGTAGCTAGTTTATGGCTGTAGTGGTGTTCCTTTAGTTTAGGATCCAAGTAATTTTCTCAACATGATTTAAAAACATGGACTCGAGGAGAATGTAAGCCAATGGACAGTGGAGTATTATGGGGGGCCCAAGACCGGGTGAGATGTACAAGTCACTGAAGCTATGGTGAGCCAAAGAACTAAAGTTGCTAAAACTAACTTACTCCAACACTAGAAGCATTTTTACTGCTACGAAGAGATGGCAGAGAGGTTTGCTTACCAGAGGTGGTAAGAAAACAGCCTAATCCTTTTCTTCAAGCAGTGTGAAGGAGGAGTAACTCCAAGTAGGTCAGTGAAATAACACCTGTAAAAAAGTAGTGTGCCTTGTTAAAAGCTAAACAGTGCCAAGGTTTTATGGCTGGGATTTCCCCAACTTGCATATGGCAGCTCATTGAAGTGAATTATTCATGAGTGCTTATACCATAAATCTGCTCTTCTCATAAAACTTGAGTGGCAGAACCTGCAAGAAATTGCAGATCCGCGCAGAGTCAGAAGGTCCCTTTGAATATTGATTTTACATACTTAGTCTATATTTGCTATTTCAGATGATCTTGGCTACAGAGCATACATGTATTTTAAGAGGATTCTGGGATGATGCACTTTGAGTTTCTGTTCCTACTAGAAAGATTGCATCGTAGACTTTTCCTCCCATTTGCAGTTACGGGAACTGCTTCCTTTCCACATAATTGATCGTGTGGCAGCTCTGCAGCCACTACAGCAGTTGCTTACATGCAGAACAGTGCTTTTAGCTTTTTCTAAGGCAATTCAGTGATGGACAACAAGATGTAGCCAACCCCCCTAAGGCTAGCCTTTTCTGCAGTGGCTGTCAGTGGTCTGCAGTCCACAGCCGGCAAACTGCTGCTGTGGTGTCTCAGGACATGCTTCCTGGACACCTCTATTGTATTGCTTTGAAGAACTGTCAACTGAGGTTAAAGTTATGCTGTCTGTAACCTCTTGAGGGCACAGTCATGTAGACGGATACAGTCTTCACTGATAGTAGTAAGTGAAATGTTTCTAGCTGGTTTCCTTTGTACAGAAGACTGAGGCATATATAATGTAACTAGAACAGATTGTGAGGCTGTATCTTTGACCATAACTATTGAGGACATGACAGCAGGAAGTGAAGTTTAACAAATCTATGGCCAATTGGAGTCTGTAATTATTGATCTTCTTTTCATCGTGCCGTGGCAAGTCAATTCCACTTAAATGGAGAAACTAGAAATTTACAGGTAGGCAGCTCAGATACGATATACTAATTTGGTGAATAGTTTCACTCTCTGAGTTCAGAACAATGATTTTTAAGAACATAGCAATATTTTTAAGAACATAATGAACTTAAAGGTTAGCCTATTTTATGGGAGGCAGTGGCTCAAAAGACAACTATTCCAAGGATGGTCAATTTAAAGAGTATTACACTGGCAAAGTGAAGCTTTTCATTAAAAGGGTCAGCATGGCGGAATGAAATCTTCACTCTCTCAGAACTCCCTTTGGCTGTGTGGGACAGCTAAACCGAGCTCAGGAATGCATGAAACAACCTGCTGGCACAGACACCTCTCTGAACCTTACACTATGGCCCTGATTCTGAGTGTCATGTGAGAAGTGAACCTTCTCCATGATTATGGGGTAGCCATGTGGTTTATACTGTCATTTTTACTACTTATTGATTGCACTCTAGCAAAGCACAAGTTCTGCTACTCCCTTCAGTAAATAAGCAAAATTTTCAGCAGTGTCTACTCTTCCTCTCCTCATTTCTCTATCTTGTTTCCCTTGCATCTCATGAGAGTGCTGAAACTCCTGGAACTATAGTCCTTGAATTTCTGGTTAGAAAATCTGGAGAGCTCTTGAAATACAGGGTGATGAAAGGAGCATTTGGTTATTTGAAAAAAGGGGACACAGATCCTACCAACTCCGATTTTGTCTCAGAAAAAAAAAAAAAAAGTCGCCTTGTGAAAAAAGCTCTCAGCAATACATGAAATTTCTGGAGAATCTTTCTCCAAGTATTCTGTGTAGAAACCATAATAGTTTCCATCAACTATAGGGTGCTCAGGACAAGTGTTTACTGGATGCAGAGAGCAGAAAAATAAGGAGTGATCCATCAAGACAAGGATAATGTTGAGTGTGGAGTGATGGCTCTGTGTTGTCTGTGATGAAATCTTAGAGAAAGCCTTCGTGATTTTGGGCTGAAGATTTTAAAGAGACAGATCCAAAGGAAATCTGTAACTTGTTTGCATATTAAGGCATCAATCTGACTTTGTAGGTGAGATGATACTAAAATGTAGGGGACAAAGAATGAAAGAACATTAGGTCATAGCATTGTGGGGTCATGTAGAGAAGCTCTCCCTCAAAGGATTTGCTTGGGAAACCGGCAAGTAAGAGGAGGCTCTTGATAGAGATGGAGTCACTAAACCTAAGTTGTGTTTCAAGAAATGTGGCTGGCAATCAAAGATAGCCCATGGGTTCAAAGACAGTCTTGGTTCTGAGACTGGCTAAGAAAAATCATTAGGGCCTTTGGTGAGAGTAGTTCCAGTTGACCAGGAACTAGAAACTCCTGGGAAAGGTTTTTGTGCAGCTGGAGGCACTGACCAGTAGCCATTATTTTGTCTGACAGCTGAAGTGAGGCTTTCTGCTTTCTGCCTCAAAGACTTAAGATCAGCATAATTTTCTGCCTATAGGGAGAAAATGTAACTGAGAAGAGCTTTGCTAGGAACAGGAAAGATCTGAGACGGTCAAGAGACTTCCAGGAAGAAAACAGTTACAGACTCTTTTGTAGTTCTCCCAAACAATTTCATCCTTTTGTACCTGTACATATTCTTCCCAGCTTTTCCTGCAATTTGAACCTGAAAAACTCAGACATTAAACAAATGCAAAAATAGCCTTTTAGTTCTTTCATTCTCTTTAGCCTAAAAATATTTCTTGAAAGGCTCATTTTTGGGTAGAGGCAAGAGAGGGGCAACTGCTTCTGTCCAACACCAAGCTCTCTTCCTCACCTGTGAGTTAGCTGTTCAGGGCTGTTTTGGCCCATCTTCCTGTTGTTGGATGCAAAACTTCAGTGACTTTGCTGTGTTCATGTAGACACATGACAGGGCAATCCTCATCCTAGACAAAGACAAGCTGCAGGCTAGGTTGTAATCCAGTGTATTCATGTACATATAAAGACATTGCAAGAGAGGCATATGAAAGGAACAGGACCTCACAGAGGTGACAGAAGATCACAGTACTGTTAAATGTTGCTAGTGAGTGACTGCATGTCATGTCATAGGTTCATTGGTTCAGCAGTAATAAAGTTAGAGGAGAAAACTGTGACTATTTAGTTTGTGATCTGTTGTAGCATAGGTCATAGGACAGCTTTCATATAATTTTGGTTTGAACTAGGGAACTAGAGTGTATCTCTGAGAAAAAAAACTTCTAGTCTGAAGTTAATTAAGTTAGAGAAAAGCAGGATCTCCATAAGCTGTTCCAGTGGTGAATTGCTCTGATTGCTTTTCTTCCAGATCATTAATGCTAATGTTAAAAATGTAGCATTAAGGATATATCATTGGGAAAATTATGTTTTCTTGAGGATATTTTTTTCTCTTCTTTTTTCTTTCTTTTTTTTTTTTTTTTTTAAGATCCAACGTTCAGGTTGCTTTTAATCCATTTAAACCGTGCTTTGTTGTGGTTTCTTTACCAGAATAACCTGTATAGAAGCTGCTTCACACTAGTGTTTCACACTAGTTCTCTCTCCAGTTTTCTATAGGCATCTACCAAAAAATTAATTGCAGTGTGTAGTTTTGCAGCTCCATCCCTTTTCAGCTTGACTTTGACTTGTGAAACTGAAGCCTGTGCTGTCTCTGCTTCCCAGCACTACAGGGTACCTTCACATACTGTGGTACAGCACAGAGTCAAATTCTTGGATTTAGATTTCGAATACAGATAAGTAAGACAAGGAAGTATTATTGTTTGGGAAGATGTTCAGGACAAGGGAATTCAGACAGTAAAATTATCTTAAAGGTTTTGTAGCATATATTTTGTTGAAGAAGAGCCATCTCTCTCAGTATTCAGATAGGTGTTAAAATATAAGACAAATTCAGGACTGAAGCCTAACTGATGCAATATATGCTCTCTGTCACTGTCAGTTTATAAAGGACATTACTCAAATTCCTACTCTCACAATTAGATGCAGCCTGTATTTCTTGAATCTCTCCTTTGCATGGGCCACCAGGCCTGACCGGTAGGGAATCCAAGCTAGAAGTTACTTATCTGAAAAAGGTAAAGAAAAGGTGCAGACTTAGATTCTGTATATTCTTAAGAGAGAATCCCATTTCCTGTGGTTGCCTTCACCTTGCTCACAGAAGTTCTCACTGCAGCCTTGCTAAAGGCTGCTGCCCTGACAGATCTAATAGCACAGCTTATTGTGAGATTTTCCTTAAGGAGTCCCACTGAAGGAGACCTGGTTAGCAAAGTTTGCTATTTAAGTGAACACCAACCATTTTAGTGAAACATGTTAGCAAGGAAGAATAGGCTAAAAGCATTATTGGTCTTAAAGGGCAGAATCAGTAGCTCTGAGGAGGCCATCCCTGCCAGCAAGGTCACAAGTGGTGCAGAGCAAGCAGGGAGTTGTATGCTGCTGGAACAGAGGAGAGGTAGCTTGAAGAAGACAAATGATGGGGAGTGTAGCCTTCATACTTAGCTGTCTTTGTTTTTTAATTCTGTTTCTAACCACTTCAGATATCTTAACTCTTCTGGTGTTTCCAAACCTTCCTGAAAAAAAATTCACCTGGACCCTTATGGGCTGCAAATTTTTGTGTGTCTTTTGAAGCCAGTGACACTTAGTAAAAATTACGTCAGTATTTCTATTCTAGAGATGGGAATATTGGGTTGTGACAGTCTAAAATGGGTGTGGTTCTGAGGATGACTTTCTTCTTGAAGTATTGCCCCAGTGAATTAACTTGTTTATACTGAACTGTATTTTGAAATACATATTCTTTTTTTGAAAATTGTATTTAACCCTACTATAAATTTTGACTAAATACAGAGGGGGGAAAAAAGCTCCATCCTGAGTTTCAGCCTGCAGCAAATTCTGCAAGTAAGATGTTAGGTGCTTTGGAAATACATTTAAAATGGAAATGCTGCTGTATTTGAATAAAGAAAAAGAAAGGTGCTACTAAAATATTGGGAAGAATCTTTTTATTTCTCTTGTCCTACTGATGCTGAATATAAAAGGGATGTTTTGAATATTGCAGCAGCTGTGTTGCGTTTAAGCAGAATTTTGCATTAAGAACAAAATTTTTGATCTAAAGAAATCCTGGAGTGCTATTTTATTTATCTGTAGAATGAAGTTCAGTTTTCTTGCTTTTTTATCCCTTCCTTTATTAGAAAGAAACAATGATGCTCAGCACTTCTGTGGGGCTTTTCATTTCAAAAGGTTTTGCTTGCATAATCTAATGAAACTTCAGAAAACGTGAGGCAGGGGAGCAAATAATCTATTTTGTTGATGTTGAGTCAAAGTAAATTCAGAGTGACTTCACTTCAGATACTCTACAGTTGTGTTGATTAAAACAGAATCTGGGTTGGAGTTAGCAATTTTGCTTCTACATTGAAAGATGTGGCTTATTTTGCTTCCTGAGCTCCATGAGATATTTGAATATATCTGGGAACTTCATTTAGGCATCAAAATATTTCAGTATTTTCCAGTATGGGTGAGATCATATGCCCTACAGACAGGACAAAATTCTTCCTGATGGTGTATTTTCCAGGAGTTTGTTCAGCCCGGTGTTAAATGTCAATATAATTTTTTTTCCCTCATTTCTTGTAGGAAATGGAGTTACTATGCATTCCACATGATTTTTTATTTATTTTTTTCACAGTATTCAGCCTACATTTTCCTTTCCTTGATCCCATCCTTTTGCTTCTCCAGTACACATTTTTACCTTCTACGGACTCTGGCTTTACAAAGTACAGTAAGGGACTTTTCAAACTGCTTCATCAATTCAGTGAAGTCAGGCACAGAACTTGAGAGCAACAAATGTATTGTTTTCATGCAGTGAGCATTAGGAAGGAGTGTGGTGTAACTGAAAAACACAGGATATATTTGTACATCCCAGACTCCAACCACAGCTGCTCGCCTTGCGGTGGCTGTCATGTTGGCTGGCTTCCTGCTCCATGATTTCCTTTGGCTCTGTGGAACACCTTTCTTGACTTCAGTGATGTTAAACTTTTTATGTTGTGTGAGGTCCTAAGTGGCATTCAGAACATATAGACATGGCCTTAAGTCACAGAGAACCAAGAAGGGACATCCTCTCCTTGGCTTTGGGTTGACTCTGCCACCACAAGACATCACAGTCTGGAGGGGAAATATTGTGTTTGACAGATCTCTTCTAGTAGCTGTCCTGTATCTTCTCATGCATGAAGAATTGGGCATGGTCAATGCTCCCTGACAATGCTGGTGATAAGGCTGATTCACCAGGCGTGATTGGATCTCATTTACGTTGTTTGTTCCACTCTCAGTCCCCTGATGTCACAGACACACGTGAGAACAGAAACAGACCTTTTTTCCCTCCAGGCTGGCTTTTCCTTAGAGCCTGTTGAAATCAACAGCAGTATTCCTCTGTGGAACCCATGGGAAGACAGGATCTGGAGCTTAGCATCATTGCTACTCATTGTGGCTAGAGGGATTTGGAGGAGGTTGCTGCTGTGTAGCAGTGCAGAGACCTTCATGGGATGACAGATTCTACCTAATTCCCCAGGTATGGAATATTAATTGCATCAAGACTAACACCTTAGAACAAAACTCTTGAGAGGGTTTTTGTACCATGAGCTGACTCTGCATTTTCCTGCATAAGCCTGATAAACCCCAATCTTTCATGAGGACTGACCACTCTGAATTGATTTGTAGGTGCAGTTCTTTACTAGGCTAACAGACTTTTACATAAGTTTGGCTTACCTAACTTATTCCTATATAAGTTTGTAGGAATATAAAGAAAAATGATAATGAAAGAAAGGCTAAACAGTTACATATTAGAAATCATTGTTATTTTATCTTGTAACAGAATCCAAAGAGCCACAGAGAGAATGAAGCTGAAAAGGCAGGATCCTGATAAACAATGTATAATTTCTATAGTAATGTAAAGATCTGACCCTTTCTTTTGCAATCTGATGGTTCAGTTGTCTTGCATTGTTTCCCAATAAAGATGGCTTTGTAATATAAAGTGGTATTGTTAATTTGAGAAGAGTAGTTTTCTACTAAGTGGAAAGGAATGTGGAATTTGTTCCTTGCATTGAGGAGAAAGAATTTGAGATAAAGCCATGAATGGTCAATCTGGAATAACAAAAGCTGCTTCTGAAATACAGCACCCTGTGAGAGGATATGAAACCCTGACGAAGTGGTGTATAGGAAATAGCCTTACAGCTTCTGAGGAGTGTGCTGCCTGACTTCTTCACAAGTTCAGGCTTTTGTCCAAATCTGCAGCTAACTGAAAGCCTATTTATGAATACATTTTTTTTCATTTGGAAATGAACTTGATATTCAGAGCATCACAAGCCATTCAGGTCAGGCACAATACAGCTGAATGCTAGTTACTGGGAGGGGTTACCAGGACATAGTAAAAAGTGTTTAGTTTTGTGGATTTATAGAAACCAGAGTAGAGTGATATCGAGGGACATTTGTGAGTGTATGTGTGAGAGGAAATTTCTTTGTTTCAGACTTTGTTCTGACTCAGCCCAGGTGCTGCTACATGATTATGAGCTTTAAATGTCGTTTGGAGATTAGTACATCTGTCTGGCAAATTTGTACAAACATCCTCAGGTGTACAGTGTTGCTTCTGTTATAGCTGTTGTTACAATGTAGGAAATTCTAGAAACCTGTCATGATGGAGGGAAAAGACAGAGGCAATTGCTGCTGCAAAGAAGTCATAACTGAAACAAAGTCATACTGGGAAACTGAGGGAGCTTTGAGTTTATCATATTTTTAATATGATAAGAACTGATACTGACTAATTTCTTGTATACTTTGTAGAGGAGTAAATAAAAGGAGACATCTATATGACGGCTTATTAACAAATGACAAATATATTATTTTCAAGGGCAAAGTTTCCTCTTCAGATAACCTGAATTGCTCTAAAAAGCTCTTTTACTTCAACTGCATCCTCAGAAAGGTATGAGCAGAGGAGGGGGCAGTCAGAGACAGGGTGATGTATGGGGAAGGAAGCAGGCAGAGCAGAGCAGGAAAGAGCTATGGAAGGATAGGAGCTTCACCTCCTTGTAAATTTCCATCTGCCATACCTGCAGACAGATGCGTTCTTTGCTACTGCTGACTTGCAGAGGATCTTTCAGATGTTGTATTGGTTACACACAATGCTTCTGTGCTGTAGCATGTTTTAGATTTCAAGGAATTCTGTTAGTTTTCAAGTCCTTTTTCTGGCACAGCAGTAAAAACATGATGAATGGCACTAAGTACTGGACTAAAGCTCTCTACAGCCAAGACAAGCTGTCAAACCATTACAGGCACATTCTGAAAAATCAAGAGGTCATGATAAAAGTCAGGGCATTTTTATGAGAAGTCCTGTTACAAGAAACACAATGGCTGGCTTTGCAGAGATTTGTTCAGTATTAGAAATCTCCTCTCTAACTAGAAACTTTCTCTCTGGAAAGTATTCAGGATCACTTAGCAGACTGTTAAAAGCAGAATCTGGCTATTTGGGCCAGGCTACAACTTTGAGCAGGCTGTGATGTTGAAACTCATCAGTGAGGCAAAGGTGCAGACCCTGAGCCTCTCTGTGCAACCCTGAGCCAAGACTAATACCAATGTGCTCTTCCCATCTGTCCCCCAAATTACTGACAACTCTCCAAGCAACTGAAGTAATGAATGTACCTGAAGCAACAAAGATGGGCTGCCCAACTTTTTTGTCACTTGTCCTCATCCAGGGTTGAGGGATTACCCCCCAGATGAATGCAAGTTCTGTTTGTGAGATCATGCTTTTCTTAGCACAGCTTCAAAATAATGCTGTTATAATAATTAAGGAATAAAGTGAGTCCTTAACAGGCTGCAGTGGAGTGATGCTTTGGCAACTGTTCTCTGTGTCAGCATTGGGCCTTTTCCTATGTTGGCGTTATCTTCTGTCTCCTCTGTTGACTTCAATTTGTTCCCCAGGCTGTGGAAGGGGACACCATGGCTGAAGATACTTAATGCTGAGCCATTCACAACTCTGTTTAGCTTGTTCCTCTTTTCCATAACAATTTGCTATAAAAACTGTGTCAGGAAAAAGCCCTGCGAGGGCTGGGACAAACCTTATGCTGGAGATGGCAAATTCCATTTCATGCCACTAAGCCAGAGATCCGGTGCTAAGAACACAGGAAGCTAGGAGGATAAATACTGTAACTTTTCATCTCATGCATAAGAATTGCAGTCTGTTTTGATCTAGTGATAGAGAAAAGTCATTCTGCTTATCTCATCTAACACAGTGGCTAGTCTGATTACAAGCTTCCCTGCTTGGCATTTTTTTAAATTCAATTTGGCTGCCTGTGCCCTTGGCACACAGTGGGTTTCATTAAATTTCACAGCAGTTAGTTTTCATTCCCTCTGTGACACCTTTTTATCAACATTTGACTCTAGTGTAATTTCAAGCAATTGTGCCGTTTTTGTTTTTTTTTTTTTTTTTGAGACGTGCTTGTACCATAATAATTTGGCAGAGCAGGTGGGAGAAGACAGTTCAGAGACTGTTACAAATCTCTGTAGAAAACTAATATATGGGAAGCCAGGTCAGCCTGCAAGTGTTTCTCATGTATGATGACAGCAAAAAGGAGCTCCTTCCCTTTTTATTCTGGTGATATCACTGAAGACTGTCAAAAGTGCAGTTAAAGAACTTGCTGTAAGAGACAAATTGTACTTCCTTTTGGCTAATCACAGCTTCATTCTATAAGCAGAGCTAGTGGACTGCTGGTGGATTGACAAACCTGAAACCCAGACTGGTTAGCCAATCTTTGTGAGCTTTCTTTTCAAAAATAGATGAGGAAGTTGCTTTGTTAGGAAAGTGTGTGTGTATGAGTGCAGGAATGCAGAGAGCAAAAGTGGTTGTTTTCCTCTTAATGTGGGATACTCAGCCCTTGGTAGGTGGGGTGAGGCAACGCCAGCACCCCAGCCTGGGCCTGGCATCTCTTGTTCCCAGCACTGCTACTTCCGCCTCAGTGCAGAGCAACATTTTCTCCAGACAGATGCTCGGAAAATTTGTTCAACTGTAAGTGGTGTTGTGCAAGTATAAGTGATTTTCAGTGGCACTCTAAAAGGCCCTTATTTGCAGAGTGACAGCCCTACTGAAATGCTAGCTCTTTTTCAGTCTACCAAACTGAACATCCAGAAATAACGTGTTATGGTTTCTCAGTAAAATTTTTAAAAGTACCTAATTAAAAATTAATTCAAAGTGATGCTTACAAGGTCTTAAAAGTGAGCTCTGCATTCAGAGGTAACTGACAGATCTGTGCTTCCCTGCAAGACAAGAGTAGCCAAGCTTCAGAGACCATAAATCATTTTCAGAATGAGATTTCTGATTGATGAAACTTTTCCTTATTGCCCTTTAGAAGGTATTAGTTCATGTCCTTTCAGTTTTACTAATGGAACATCTTGCTTTCCTCTACTCTAAGGTCTCCATAGTGCCTTTGTAGAGAAAATATTTCCACATGTACAGTTTTGAGCCTCCTTAAACACCTCAGGTTTTCAATTAAACGTCTCAGGAAAGCTGGAGGTTATAGACAGCTCTCCACCTTCTTTGTAGGAGACACTTTTGTGCTCTGTAGCTCCTGGTGGGAGAAAACTTGCTGGGGATTTTCCTCAAGGAGCCGCACTTCCTTGGAGCTTTCCCGTGCAATGGGACTGGTAAAGCCTGTGCTAAAGAGTTGGACTTGATCATTCTTGTGGGTCCCTTCCAACTTAGAATATTCTGTGACTTTTTGGACATCAATATTTAGACAGAAATTTTTTACCAATGTGGCCAGTGGCAGCTCTGAAAGTGTAAATGACCAAAACATACTTGAGAGTGCAAATCAATGTAAATCTTAGAAGAGTTGCATCTTCATGTTCTATACTTTAGAAGACTTTAAAACAAGACCACATTCTTTTGTTTAAAGATGATATATTTCATTATCAGTGCTGATGAACACCTGACTTTGTGGGCCTTCAGCTAGAGAGAAACATGACTGCTAATGGCATGTGGATCCTGACAGACGTCTCTGAATATTTACGGGCCTTGATATATATGCAATCTATGGATATTTCAAAACTGATTAACATTTCTGAACCTGAGTTAAAGTTATACTTGGCATTTCAATAGTGTCAAGGCAAAATTAATCAGAGCTCAAAAGATAGGCAGTCTTACTGACACACTAGTGACAGTGAAAATATAAACCACTGAGAAATATCCTGCTGAAAGACAGAGTCTAACCTGGATTTTGGAAGCGAATCCGTAAAACTGGCTTACTGCCATGGGCAGACTCTGAGGTGGTGTGTAATAGTATAGCTGGCATTTACAGACTAAGGTACCAGCTTAAATGACTCAGGGCTCTGCCAAGTTATATGTTCTGTAATAAGTCACTGCAAATCTTCTTACTTGTGGAACATTAACATATTAAATATGTGAACTAATCTCTTGAAACAGTTCATATAAGCAGTGTTTTTAAATGTACCCAGTCAAGTTGTTTTTCAGTCAATGAAGCTCACAAAGTAAATGCTTTCATTTCAGTGGCCCTCATGAGAATGATCAAAATTTACACCTATTTGTGATTTCAGGCTGTAGGGCTGTCTGTAGTAAAAATAACAAAGCAGAATTATTTTTTTCATTAGTTTTGTTCATCTTTGTTTTAAATAGGTCAGCGATAATCTTTCAAAATTTCAAAAGGCATTACTTCAGCCTCAGTGAAAGCTGTTAGGATCCAGTTTGAAAAGCACCAGGTCAGACAGTATGCCTTTCAAGAAATCATGCTTTTTATTTTTTTCTGCAAAATAGAACCCTAAATGAGATATTAGCAGTAGTTTTGTTGTAATAACACCTGGTGTCTGTAGAAAGATATGATGGAGTGTGTGTGTCTGTAGATGGGTTTCTGTTTCACAACAGAAGGGTGCTGTAGCCCTTCTGTTTGTGGTGGAGCTGGCTGTCATTTTTAGGTGAAGAGGAAGCACAAGCTATTTGTTTAATTAGTTTGGAAACCAAATCCTTTGCCATACTTTTTGGAAGAAACCACCAGCTGAACAGGGCAAAAGTAAATAATAAAGCGGAACTACGAATCAGCTGCCACTACAAACACTAAAGCCAAAATTTCTAGAGAAGACCTAGGAGGGGATGAAGTTTGGGAAGGAAGAATGGTTGGACTATATTAGTTTCCCCCATACACACTTTTTATATTTTTCAGCTTACTAACTGTGAAAATTGTCTTAATTTAGACTTTGGCAAGAGTATAACAGCCTCCACAACTTCCATTTACCTCTGAATTCAGTACACAGTGACCTATGTACTGATCTGCTGACACAGTGATCTGGATTTGATCTTACATCTGGAAACCAGTCACGTCTCTCTCATGAAATCTCTTTGATTCCTATTCACATTTTCCCCCTTTCCTTCCAGGACGCTCTTTGAAGTACTTTGTCATATCCAGAAACCATTCCTTAGTCATCATGGTAGTGGTTGTTCTCATTTAAATTCAGACTACTTAGATTCTCTTTAAATTATCAGAGATTTTTCTTAACCTGTAAAGATACAAAGATAATGGAGAGTCTTCCCAGACTGGGAATATAAGTGCACTTGGAAAATAGAGTGGGAGTGCTGTAAACCAAAGGGAGACATAAACCTATGATCTCCGAAGGTTTAAATGTGAATTCACAAGTTGCAACCAGATTTTTCATTGCAGCCTCTCTTCAAGTACTCACAAGTAAAACTGAGAAGACAGGTGCATCTTTAACAAAGCTAATCAGTCTCTGAGATGGATAAGGAGGGCAAAACAGGATGGCAAAATAGGAAATATTTGAGGGAGTTTAAAACTGTTTATTTCTTTTTCCTGCACTTTTTGAGTACACAATTTGATGTCATCTCTGGCAAAGTTGATTGACAGAATTCAGTATTCTAAATTATAAAGGTAAGTTTATGGAAAATCTTTAGCTTCACAGTGCCTCAGCACTCATGCAAGGAATGTTTTTCCTTTTTACAGACAGGAAGCTAAAAACTTACTGAAGGTTGCATATAAGACTTATATTTAAAGAAGTGTTGAATAGAGGCCTTCTGAGTCTTGGGTTCAAGAGTAGTCATTGAACCAGCTGTCACGTGCCTCTTCCTTACAGTAGGTTATGACTGCAGGATTATTTGCCTGGCATTTTTGAGAAAGACAAAAATGTGTACTATATGCAGCCCAAGCTAATGGGTGACTGTGCAAACAGTGCTGGTCACAAGCTAACACACACTGTTTCTCAAGGCAATTTACCCTGCTGCCATAATTAAATGGCTTTTTGTAGTCTAGCTGTGCAGAAGGCATGTCCTAACTGAAAGACACAGCTAATTTTCTTTTCTTTGTGGAGCTTTTCTTGCCATAATGAATAGTATCCCATGGTTCAAAAGAGGTCATAGCTTCTTTTATGTACAAAGATTATATATGCATGTTTAGATGACTGGTTTTCAACCTTTCCTGGCTGGTTGTCTCCCTAGATTGCTGAAAAGCACGGCTAAGTTTGCTGTGCTTAGTTACCTATTGTGCATGATGAAACAAGGGTCTGTGACATCTCCTATGGTCTCAGGTCACAGGCTGAAACCCACTGAAAGACCATTTTAGAAGATATAAAATTTTCCATTGATATATTTGTAGGTTAGAGTTGTTTTGTTATGTGTGAGTTTTAGTAAGGAGATTTTGTCTTCCCTGTGTACAAAGAGCAATAGTTCTGTATACTTCTGGCCAGAAAAGCAAGCAAACAAACAAGCTGCACAGATCAGAAAGGAGAGTTTGGATTAAAGATCTAATAAAGCCATTGTGTGGTCATCTTTTGTATCTATAAAATACATGATACCTGAACTTTTATTTTGTTATGCAAATATGTATTTAGAAGATTAAGGAAATGTGGATTATATATTCTTTCAAAGAGTTGTTTGGATGTTTTGTCCCAGTTTCTAACTGGATCTTTCACATGAGCAATTAATAGTTCTGCAGATTACATGGCAAACATGGCATGAACAAACAGGACTTTGCAGCAGGCTACACAACATCATACTTACAAGGAAGGAAAGGTTTAAAACCAAAGGTAGACAACATGATGTTTAGGTTGGCGCTGCACCTACTTCAAACCCTCATGTTCTTAACGACTCTTTAGGTATACCCGCATTAGGGGAACATAGCTACAAAACATTGCACAAAAGCTCCCCACATACACACTGACTTCATGCATTTAACCTTCAAGCTGAAGGAATACGAGAAGTTTCTCTTTCTTTTCTGTGTTATGATTTCAGAAGGGATGCTCAGCTGGGTATCTCAGCTGAGGGCGAACAGTCTCACTGATATATGCCCCTGTGTCTCGCTGTGAGCGCAAAGGGAAACAGCAGGAAAGCACAGGTGCCCGCAGCCAGGCTGGCAGCCCCTGCACCCTGCAAGAGTTTCTTGTGTGAGGAGCATGGCAACACAATAGATTGTCTTGGTGTCTGCACCTGGGGCACCTGGTAGGGAGCCACGGTACTTGATGGAAAAATTACCATTTGTAGGACTAGGAACTTGATACACTGAGCAACAGAGTGAGTTGGGGTTTATGTCCCCTGCCTGAAGAAGGACCAAGGCATTGATACTCCTCACTGCAAAAACTGCAGGAAATCCTGTATAGCTGAGACTGCCAGACAAGATTTAGCAGTGCTAAAGTGACCCTCTGGCATGTCCCAGTGATTGGATCTCTATGGAGCTGTGGCTGTAAAGAACTGGGGCAGCTCCTTTATGTGCTGTGAAATAAGAAAAAGTGCCGAACAGCAGGGTTTTGTGATAATGCGATTGCAAGATTAATTGGTACATATAGTTAGTAGGGGACACAGAGAGAATTTACATTTGCATGTGGGAAAAGTGAGTCAAAATGACTTTGTACCTGTTTCCCATTATGCATGTGTCACAC
The DNA here is from genome assembly GCA_013400415.1 of Scytalopus superciliaris. Classification (NCBI taxonomy): domain Eukaryota; kingdom Metazoa; phylum Chordata; class Aves; order Passeriformes; family Rhinocryptidae; genus Scytalopus; species Scytalopus superciliaris. The sequence continues at coordinate 524,284 of VXBX01007602.1, forward strand.
GTCTTTAATATTTTTAGTTTAATACTTCATTGTTTTCTTGATTGTTCTAATTTTCTGAGCTACCTCAGTGTGAAAACATAGCACAGAAGATGGTGTTACTTTTTATTTATGTAAGATGCTTAAATTATACTTATAAAGTTACTTACCCAGCATTTTATTTATCTTGCAGTCATAATTATTCAGTGCCTCCTCCATCTGCTTTTATTTAAGTATAACTGTATAGACAGCAGCCACAAAGATAAGTCTCTTCAGGTTAATCAGTTGCACAGAAAGCCTTCCGTGCAGTGTAATGAGTTTGCTTTGACACCTGGCAATTAAATGGAATAGACTTTTTTGTTGCTATTCACGAGAGCTGGCGTGATATCAGGCACCCAGTGATGTGACTTGGTTCTCACATGTGTGGCAGACTCTCCCTGGCAGTATGAAAAGGACAGGTGAAATAAATTACAGAGTTGCCAGCTGCTTTAAACAGCCCTGTTCAGCTTCATAATCCAGTCTTGTCAAATTTCTGAGATTTGATGCATTTCTGTTTGAATGCCTTCTTCAGCCTTTTCAGCTGTTGCCAGAGAGAACCTCCTACTGAAGTTCTTGCTGCTTGAAATTCAAGAGTGCTTTCAACTCCCCCTGTAAGACAGGGTTTGCTATGGAATAAAGGTATTCCTTATCATGCGACTTATTTAATACATGCTTTTTGATGCTGTAAACAGCGGTGAAGAGGCTGGAGTCTGTGTGTGCCTATTGGCTGAAATTATACTCCTATACACCTGTTTATTGCTGGGATAATGACATTGACTCCTGTGGGATTTCTCCATGTTCACTTGTGTAACTGAAATCCAGATATACACCCGCCTGTTGTCCAGGTACATAGGCACAATTCCAGTTCCCTTTACAAAGAAAATAATTTGTCCTGTGTTGGCTTTTTTTCCTCAGCGTTCTGCGTATCTTAACTCTTCATGAACATGACTTGGATCTACAGTTACTAAGCTCAATGAAAATAAAATATTAAATTAAGAGTTTATCAACAATTGTCACTAAAAGGATCTGTATTGTGTGTTCACAAAAGTAATAGTTTGCCTTTCTTTCTGTGAGCAATGTCCTTTAAATCAGTGTTGTGACTTTGAGCCACTAATAATTTCTGAGTGTGTTTATTTTGTCATTTAAAGAAGCAAACATTTTAATTAATTTAACAGTAGGATAAAATCTGTTTATTTTGACCAAAACAGAAAAGAAACTCCCTGAAATTACCTTAAAACAATGACAAACCAGCCTTATTTCTCAGTGGTTTCTAATCTGACTTGGATCTGCTCTGCCTTAATCCTCATCATGCCACTCAGTTACCCACTGGGAAATAAAAAAGACAGCTCCCAGAGGGAAAGATGTCCAAAATTGCTTTCAAAACTTGCTTTTTTTATAACTTATAAGAAATTACACCTTTTTCTTTTTTTTTAAGGCTCCTTTGTTCTTGTTCACATTCTTCTGGTGTTTTTATTAACAAACCAGTGCTGCCTCACTCATCCCAGTAATAACAGTATTTCAGCCCAGATTCACAGATAATACACATACACATACCCACTACCCATGAACCTTGTTCAAGCTGCTTGGTGAAGGGTGTCCTTCTTTGGCAGTTTTACTGCAGGTTGACGGTTATTTTTGTTGTTCTTGTGTGTTGCTTTTGAGGGAGCTCTGTGCTGGCTCTTATGCCTTCCTGGGCCCACATGGCTTTGTCTGGCTCCTCTGTGATTGTTGCAGTTACCCTGTTGCTAAAAGTTTACTGTGAGACCCAGGTCTTTGACCAAGGAGTCTGGGCAAGGAGACCATTAGGTTAGCAAAGGAGTGGCAGGTAGGTACTGTGGTGTGGCCAGCTTGTGTGGTGGCTGGCTGCAGCAGAGTCATGTCTGAGAGAAAGATACATCTAAAGGGCATGGGGTTTGAGCTCCTGACAGCCAAGCCATCAGCACTGTCCCCTTGTGGTCCTCCCACAGGTGGAGGGTGGACTGGTCAGGCTATAACACAAATCAGTTTTCCAGCCCTGCTAACATATGCTGAAATGACAAATCCATGGCTATGAGGAATGTGTTTGGAAGCATGACTTTGTACTTGTCATGTCTTCAGACATGCAGGCTAATAGAAATGGATTCACTAAGTCATGCTTGATTGTCTGATTGTCTTCTACAATGAAACAGCTACCTGGATGGATGAGGGGAGAGCAGTGGAGATTGTCTACCTTAGTTTTAGGAAGTCTCTCACAACATCCTCATAGGCAAACCTCAGGAAGTGTGGACTGGAGAAGCAGACAGGTGGATTCTAAATGGAGGCATGTCACTAGTGGTGTCACACAAGGTTCAATTCTGGGCTCAGTTTTGTTTAACTTACTCATCGATGACTTGGATGAACTGGTAGAGCCTCCTCAGCAAGTTTGCTGATGACACAAAACTAGGAGGAATGGCCCTTCAGAAGGACCTCAACAGATTGGAGAGCTCTGCAGAGAAGCATATTCTGAAGATCAAAAAAGGCAAATGCAGGGTCCTGCAGCTGGGGAAGAATAGCCCCATACATCAGTAAAGGCTGGGGACTAACCTGCTGGAAGGCAGCTCTGTGGAGAAGGATGTGGGGGACCTGGTTAACAAGCTGTCTACAAGCCAGCAGTGTGTTCTGGGGGCCAAGAAGACCAATGGTATTTTGGGATGCATTAGGAACTGCATTGACAGCAAGTTGAGGGAGGTGATCCTGCCCCTCTACTCTGCCCTGGTGAGGCCACACCTGGAGTGCTGTGTCCAGTTCTGGGCTCCTCAGTACAAGAGAGACATGGAGCTCGTGTCATGTGTCTAGCAGAGGGCTACAAAGATGACTAAAATACTGGACTATCTCTCTTATGAAGCAAGTCTGAGGAAGCTGGGCCTGTTCAGCCTCAAGAAGAGACAATGAGGGTACTTCATCAATGTCTATAAATATCTAAAGTGAGGGTGCCAAGAAGATGAAACCAGGCTCTTCTCAATGGTGCCAAGTAATAGACCAAGAGGCAGTGGGTGGAAACTGATGCAAGGGAAGTTCCACCTGAATATGAGGAAGAATTTCTTTACTGTGCCAGTGAGTGTGAACTAGAACAGACCTCCTAGAGAGGTTGTGTACTCTCTCTCACTGGAGATATTCAAGAACTGTTTGGACACAATCCTGTGCCATGTGCTCTAGGATGACCCTGCTTGAGCAGAGAGATTTGACCAAATGACCCACTGTGGTCCTTTCCAGCCTTACCCATTCTGTGATTTTGTGAGATAAAGGGACCTGTCGGAAAGTAAATGAAGCCTGGATTCCCCGCTGACACAGCAGTCATGTTGGCCAGCTTGGAACTTTGGGTCTGCAGGAAAAGGCAACCTGGTGTCCAATGCCAATTGCTTTAGTCCATGTTTTAAGAGAAGAGAAAACAACTTATTTTCACTCTGGATAATTTCATATTCCAGACTTGCTCAAAAGCTTAATTAACTATATCACTGAGTGAGAAGCTTAATTTCTGGTTGTGAGGAGTAATAATTCCAGGAGGAGTAGTCTGATACTAGATGAAATTAAGGAAGTGTACAAGTAGTGAAAGGGTTACTGATGTGACATTTTGATACTGCTTTCTGTGTGAGGCAAAGCATTGTTCTGCAAATGATCCCTCTCCTGTTGAAGAACTTATGCTGATGTTTTTGTCTTGCTCTTTGATTTGGAGTACTTCTGTGGTTGAGTTTGTTTCACATTCCTGCACTGCAAACAACTTTTTTAATCAGACACCTACCTCTCCTCTCCTTGAGCCAGTGGACCATCTCACAGTGCTGTAACATCCTCCTCCTAAAGACAAAAAATTCAGAACATGTTGATGATTGTTGACAATATTTGAACATTACTTAGCAACTGGCAGTAAAAATAAGCCCCAGGACACATAATGGAGAAAGTGTGCTCTGTTACCAAACTACCTGTGGTATCCTTGGCATGTTGCAGACTCATTGGTGGCCAAGGAGCAGAACTTTTTCTTTACTTCACAAAATTGACTCTGAAGTACTTTAATGCTCACCTGGCTCTTCAGGTTTCTATTTCAGCATTATTTGCATTTGAAATCATAGGACAGGGCGAGAGGGTTGGTATTCAGAGCCCCGTTCCACCTACCTTTTGAGAGACATTTACTTTGGAAGTGTTGGCACTACATCTGCTCACCAAACCCTTGCCTCTCATCAATGGAACATTTTCCATTATCTACAATGCTGCTCACTGTTGCTTTGCTAATTTTTTAACTTTCATGCTGTGTCCTCTGTTCCTCATCCACTACCTGCTCTACTTCTGCTATTTCTCAGTCTTTTCCAAAGGGGTTAAAGGCAGCTTATCTTTGACATAATTTCTATCCCTTTTGTTGCACTGATAAGCAATGTCACCTACTTTTTTTTGTACCTGTGTGCTCCATATTATGATATTTGTTTTATTATTTTCTGTCTTCTTCAAGAGGTAAGCACCTCAGGCCATTCCTGTCCTTCCTAGTATACTTTCGAACAGTATTATGGTCATCTAGTAGTTCCCCTCATGTTCTGTTCTTTTATTCAAGCCATTTATTGCTTGAAAGATGAGTGCAATAAATAGCAAGCTGAATGGTCAGACAGGAAAATTTTCTTCACAAAGCCTAAGAATGTAGTCTAGCAAGGAGTGGTTGTGTGAGGATTCCTGTGTTCCTGGCAAGGGAAAGAAACCATAAGTATGACCACATCATGATGAGGCATTGCACTGTGTAGTAAGGTTAATGCTCCAGGAAGTGTGCAGAAAGATCTCATCGTGGTTACTTGATACTGACCCCTTCTGCTCCCCACTCAGTGCTGCATGTAGCTTTGTCCTTTGAAGGCATTTGAGGACTTCTGCCAGTGTTGATGTTTGTCTGTGTTCTGTCATTGTGGTTAATAACTGCACTTGGGTGGAGTAGGGCACAGAAGAGTCCCTGGAGATCAGGCTTGAGAACTGTGCTAGTATTCTCACAACAGTGATAATCTTGAAAACTTGCACCTTATGTTGCAATCAGCTTGAGCCAGCATAAGCAGATGCTGGGTTGCCAGGGGGGAATCCTGCTCTCCCAGCCCCACATTCTGATGCTGCTGCCTACCAGCTCTCCACCACCCTGCCACATCAGGAATTGCTCTGCCTGAAAACTGACTTGGGGAAAAAAAAAAAAAGGTTATTTTTA
>VXBX01007602.1:529508-558441 GCA_013400415.1 Scytalopus superciliaris
TATATATATATATAAGTGCAGGTGATGATGAATGTGGAAAATGAACATTTTCAGCCAGAACACTTGAGAAGCAGCGACTGGAGTTACAGAGCAAGAGGTTTTAACAGCCTTGCTAAACCTGTGGGAGCTTTTCCATGGGGAATCACAAAACCAGCAGGTTGTCTCTCATAGCCAGATTTTTCTAAGTGCACACTGCAAGTGAGAAGTACATGTGATAAACAAGGCAGTGTGATTAATTGCTTAGAAGAAAAATAACTTCTGTTATAATGCATTTTTGCAGTGGTAGCCTCTAGGTTTCCTACCCTGTAGCCTCTATGACCGAGTCCTTAGTCACAGCTCAAGGCCGCAGAACATTGTTATTATTTGGTGGTTAATGCAGAGATTTCAGTAATCCTCAAAGGGTGGGGGAAAAAAAAAAAATAAAGAAAGAAGCCTCCTGCTGATAAGATTTCCAAAGCCAGAGTTTATGCACTGTATATTTAATGAGCACAGGTGAAGCAAGTGTATTGTTTCTTTCCAGGATAGTATGATCCTTGTATTCATGACTGCTTGTCAGTGGAATTCCTGTACTCAACATTTAAACAGTACTTTCTTGAGGGAAGAAAATAGATCTGAAATTTAAAGTAATGGATATTTCTAATGAAGTTTTTCGGGCTTAATTTTGAATGTAATCATGATACAGTTTGTCTTCCTCAGCAAGACCTAATGCCATAATACATCACAGCACTTTTCTCTGAGAGCTGATTGTTACTTAATGCCTGCAGCCAGGTTGTGAAAATTTGAGGCTTTTTCTCTGCAAAGTATACTCTCATAAAAAAGGNCCCCCTGCCACATCATGAATTGCTCTGCCTGAAAATTGACTTGGGGAAAAAAAAAAAAGGTTATTTTTATGTGGATCAATTACCCTGTTTGATTCCCAGCATGGCTGCATAAATGTTTATGCTGGCACAATTGAAAGGATGCCGTGAAAGTGGGAATTAGCAGTCACAGTTATGAGGGGGAGGAAGCCAGGAACTGTATGCATCACCAACAAAGTGTGCATTTGGAACCTCAGGGTCCAACCCTGCCACTGAACTCAGTGGGAATATCTGTGGAGTTGTGAAAGGACTAGTATGGAAGTGTAACAGTGTGTATATATATATATATATATATANTGGGGGAAAAAAAAAAAATAAAGAAAGAAGCCTCCTGCTGATAAGATTTCCAAAGCCAGAGTTTATGCACTGTATATTTAATGAGCACAGGTGAAGCAAGTGTATTGTTTCTTTCCAGGATAGTATGATCCTTGTATTCATGACTGCTTGTCAGTGGAATTCCTGTACTCAACATTTAAACAGTACTTTCTTGAGGGAAGAAAATAGATCTGAAATTTAAAGTAATGGATATTTCTAATGAAGTTTTTCGGGCTTAATTTTGAATGTAATCATGATACAGTTTGTCTTCCTCAGCAAGACCTAATGCCATAATACATCACAGCACTTTTCTCTGAGAGCTGATTGTTACTTAATGCCTGCAGCCAGGTTGTGAAAATTTGAGGCTTTTTCTCTGCAAAGTATACTCTCATAAAAAAGGTGTTTTTCAGAGCAATGTCACCTGAAGTGGCTTTGTTATTATGCTTGGGTGCTTTATGATGCTATTAGCATCTTCCTTATGTACTACACCAAACTGATCCATTATGTCGTGTTAGTAGCTCCACTACTTAATCTGCCTTGCAATCACCGCCTTGCATTTTAAACTCTAAATGTAGCCGTCTTCTCTTTGTGGGTGTAAACCCCACAAAGAATATGCTCACTGAGGATTGCAATATGGAACATTTTTTGTTTACAAAAGGGAGAATGGCAGGGATGTCTGTGTTCCCAGGGACTTTGATCCTCTGGGAGCTTTCTGTTTGCAAATAATGGAACAGAAGGTGTCAGAGGCTCCAGAAATTTTACCAAGCTACAGAGAATTGCTTTGGTTTTCCAGAGTGAATGAAATCTATGCAGTGTATGTTATGAAGCATCACCAATTAGGATAACTGTTCCAAGTGTGTACAAACATGAGACTCTCTTCCAGAGACCCAGTGGATTTCAAATCTCTCCCTTCAAATGCTTTGCAATGTTATTTCTTTACACATCTTTCTCTTTAGTCTGCTGTATATTTGCTTGCTTGAAGTCCAGTCTGATGTCTGACACTGGCAGGTAAGTATGTAATTTTGAGAAGAACAAAAATATCAAAACCACAATACCAAAATGACAGCTGAAGTTCAGTGTGCTCTATTTTAGCCTTCCCCTCCCATTTCTAATTTCAATGGGCTGCTGAAGTTAGCTTCAACCGCATGGCTGCCCATTGTGGAACTGGTGCCCACAATCACTTGCTTTTTCTATGGAACTAGTGGGGCACAAGGGGAATTTCATGATCTCGGTGACAGTGATAACAATGCAGAGTCAGATCCTGACATGTAGGGAAGCTAGAGTTGAAACTTGGCAGTCAAACAAAAGGAGCCCAGTTTTAAACCTCTGTGATAAATTATCCTACCACTTAGAATTAAATGTGGAGTTGTTTTTGACACGTGCATAGTCTCTCACATTGGAGTGGGTCATTTCTTGTTCAGAATAGTTACCTGATATTTATGTATCCTGTACTTGAAGAGGGTTTACACAAGCAGTTTCAAATGCTTCAGGATAATGTCTTAAAGCATGCCATAAACATAGCAGAGCAGCTTCTTTACGAGTAATGACACTGCAAAAATAGTATCTCACTATTCTGAAAGGCTGTTCCAGACCCTTGGTCCTTTGATGGTTAGAAGTCTTCTTCTAATCTTCAGAATGAATTTATATATTTTTAGTGTATACTTATTTGCTCTTGGGCCAGTGCTGACCCTTAGCTTAAATAGCTGTTTTCCCCCTCTGCTGTAAGCTGCTCTGGTGTATTTATGCAGACAGCAATCTCAACTCAGACTTAACTTTCATTGTTTAGTTATGTTCTCCTTTTTTAAAATTATGAATTAGTTTTGCCTCCTCTTTTAAGATAGTTTGCAGTTGTCCCTCTCACCCTCTCAGTCCTTGTCACTTAAGTTGCTTAAGTTGCTCCTGTTTTTAATATTTGCTTCCCTCAGTTCTTCAGGTAAATAGTTTCAGCCAGCTGCTGAGCTGCTCTGTGTTCAGTGAAGGGAGATAGGCCTCTTCAGTAGAAGCTTGATCCCACCTGTGTTAGATCCCATCTATATTAGGAAAGAATACATAGTTTACTGGAGGTGCCTCTGGCCAGTACAGAGAGAGCCTGGACAATTAGCTCATGTAAGGTGCTTCACTATTAGGTGGCTGAAGTTCAGTGAAGTGAATTCTGCCCCGTCTGAACAAACTTATTTGGTAGCATTCAGTCTCTTGTAAGACTAAGGGATGATCTATGAGTACACCCATGTCATATATTCATGTGACTCTCCTCCTCCAAGCTGGCTTTGTAGGGCATGAAAACACCTTGCAATGTTTTTAAGAATCAGTTCAATGACACCATGGCATAATCCTTTATCATCTGTTATGCTCCAATGCACTGAGTACATCCCATAGGGCAACTCTTCAAGGAGGTGGTTGCCTGCTGTCCATGTGGAAGGCCTGTTTCCCTGATTGATTATCCTTCTGCATTTCACACTTCAAATCATCCCTGCATAAGAGAACTCTGCCTGATGAATGCTAATATTGGTACTATAGGTTGTGACTTACTCAACATCAGTCTCACATTACTAATTTTCTTACTTTGGTTTCAAGATCTTCACTGGTTGACCCTATGTCTATGTATTTAAATGATGGGAGACTGTGGATTTGCTCACATGGATAGTGGCAGCATCCTTTGTTCACTAACAAGGCTTTGCAATTAATTGTGAAACTCGTGTCTGCACAGCAGACCACTCAGGACTCTGCGTGGCATGTAAGCCCCATATTCTGGATTAAGTAGAGCTTTTTTGGGTCTCACTCCATAGGCATAAAATTATGCCATGAATGAAATTATGTGCTTGAAAAAGAGACTCAAGTGTGATGCCTTGCCAGTGTAGTTTGTTAATGCCTGAACAAGTGTAGTCGAGTTTCAATTATTTATGATAATATCTTCTAGCCTGCCAATAAACATAGTGTAATAGGTTTTTTTAAAGTAATGAATTCCTAGAAATATGAGATCTTGTTACTAACATAATTTAAAACTCTGCTGCAAAGTGGGATGAGTACCCTTGGGCTTAAAGGGGTTGTTGAGTTCTTTAAATGTGTGGATTAGCAAAGTAAGAATTAATGAGCTGTTATTATTTATAGAAGCAACATCTGATCACTGTTTCCTCATAATTCATACTTCTCAAAACCTGGATTTAGTTTGCTTTTCCTCAGCTAAAGTCTTTAGACTCAGTAATATTTCTTCTACAGAACCAAGATTCAGCAGTATTTTAAACAGGTTCTCGATTTTATGCTAGAATAATTATTCCTGATTTATGTTCTGTCTATTTTGCATACAATGGGCCAAGTACCTACTTATAATTCATGTATGCACATTCATGTGAAAGAGTCTTGTAACAGTTCAGAAGTAGAACAAGGCAGCTGTGGAGATGCCTGGGGCCATGACTCAGACCAGAGATTTTCTTTGTGATCCTGACCAAGTCTCTCAGGGTGCCTTTATCCACCTACAGACAAGATAGCTGCATGCCTGGCCTGTACAGTCAAAGGAGAGAACAGTTCACCAATCAGAGGTTTTTATTACTTATACCCTAAAATGGTTGTCCGAGATGATGGAGGCTTGGTCGTTTGTCTGTGCTCCAATATTTGGTATTCCTGCTTCATGGTGCTCCAGCATGAATGTCAGAGACTTGCCTGAAAGCTACTTTGGTGGCGATTGCCCACTGACAGCTACTTCTCAAGTCTTGGAGCCATTTAAAAATGTATTATTTGTGTCAGTTGATGATATTTGGCTTGTGGTAACTCCTACCACAGCTGCAATTGCATTTTATCTGTATTGCTATATCTGTAGTGCTTTTCTAAACGGCTGTTTCTATATAAAGGAACAGTGCCAGTGAGTTTGGTACCAGGAAGAAGTGGTAGGTGGTACACCATGACATGGGATTTCATATATGTCTGTCTGCAGCATCAGTGTTATCCCAGCACCTCTGGCTATGTTTTGTACTGTCTGAGCCAGCAAAGTATCTGAATCAGGATCCACCACTTAAGAATCCTCCTTTACTAGTGATTTGTAAGCCTTAGCCTGTGATTATTTTTGGTCCATAATCTCATTACCTAAACACTCCTGTATTGAACAGTCTGAGTCACTTATCATCCCGTAAATTAATTTATTCCAGTCTCTTCTGAATGTGTTTGTCCTCTGATGGATGGAAGTACCTCTGTGCTTTCTGCCTCTTGCTGCTGGCATCCCATTTATTTCTGCCACTTCCTCAGTTCTGCTGGTACTGTCACAGAGAGGTGCTGTTTCCTTAGGTGAAAATGTCCCTGATTTCTCTGCTGTCTTGTTTCTAGTCCTACTTTAGCTCTCCTTTTTATTTTCTCTTTGCTCTTAACTATATTTTCTTGCTATCTCCTCAAAATGATATTTAGTGGTTTCCTTGATGGTTTCATTCTCTGTTCGTATGCCATATTACAATAACCCTAACTCAGATATGTAGGTGTCTTTTCCTGTTATTACCATTATTATGTCTGCCACATTCATTACCAACTGGCAGCCACAGACTTTACATACAAAATAGTTTCCCCTTGAATACCCTCTATTTCTCCTCTCTCAAGTTTATTTTCCTCTCAGTGTATGGGACAAATTATGTGCATAACTACATTAATTGTAACAGGAACTGTGGGTGTAAATGTCCCTTGTGTTGAAAGGAGAATGCGCCTCCGTGTTTCTTGTCCTTTGAGATGCATCCTGGTGAGCTTTCTCATTGCTTCTCCTTTGGGCTTTCCCCCTGCCCTCTCCCCCTGGTGCAGAATATGCAACTTGCAGGGAAAATAAGGCACGAGTCATGGTAAATTAAAGAGGTATCAAAATCCATACTGAAGATTGGGTAAGCTACCGTGGAGAAGTGCAGAAAACAGACAGTCAGTAAAGAGGATGAATGTGAGCTGTGCTTTGAATAATTAGATGAAACGTAAATAAAACAGTGATCTGATTTGTTTCCCCACTTGCCTCACGAATAGGAGAGGCCAGTCCTGACTCTTCCTTACCAGAGGGGAAATACCAAGTTCAGTGTTGTTACTCCAGATTTGCACTGATGAAAGTGAAGAAAAATTGACTTTGTTTTGAGACATGATATTGAGGGAGTTGTTGGAGAATAATGAAGATATTGGACTGACTAAAGTCTCCAGTAACAGCCTTGTATATGTCAGGGCACAACTCACACATCCCCTTTATGATAAATTATTATTTATCCTGGAGCAAATATATATATTATGGTATCAATATGTCTTACGAGTGAGATGGCAGACAGAACCATGTCAGAAAGAGAATTGCAAGGGAATTAAGTTATTTGGCATGGTAAAGGAGGCTATATTATGAGGGTAACAGATTTTAATCTTAGAAATAGTGCCACTTGATGACTTCGGTAGGGTGCCTTAGCGTATTGAACAAAGCAACTTAACTAAAACAAAAAACCTGGCCATGAAGGATATCTTGAAGGGGTTTTCTGTGTGTTTTGCTTTGGAGGTCATAAACAAGCCTCATACTGAATATTGCTTTTTGCACATAATGGAAGGCTTTAAATTGTCCCACTGGTTTCAGCAGAACGAGATCGATGTGTTAGGGGCTGGCTTTTCATGCAGGCACCACTGTTATTATTCTTTATTAATTTGTACGGCATCCAAACAGGCACTTTGCAGGCAGACACGGGAAGGTTTTTACCCTGAGGAGCATGAGAGTGTAATTAATCCTAGCAGTGATTTTAACAGGACATTTCAGGAGCTTAAAGTTACATACATATTGTTTCTAGAATCAGGTGTAGAGGAGAGTTATGAACCAGTTCTGCAAAGTTGTGGCATCTCCACCATAAAGTCCAAACTCCTTTCCTCCCCTGTCAGCATCTCACTTACTCTGTGGTCTGTTGAACCTTTGCATTTGGAGTTTGATGTGTAGGAAGGGAGAAGTCCTGGAGCTGTATAGCTGCAGCTGTGCACTCCGAAGTGCCCGACTAGGAAATACACAGGAGTCAGAAGCTCACAGTAGAGCTGTTCCCTCCTGGTGTTTGGCTTGACTGAGATGCAGATGTTATGTTGGTTATGGACTCATAGATGATCTCCATGCTTAGCAGAAGATTGGAGAAAGCCAGCTGCTGCCACACCTGAACAGCAGAACACCACAATTTCTTAAAAAATTTTGAATATTTTTCAATGAGACATGGTGGACTATTATTGTCATGTATGAATTATTTTCAATCATGCCATGGTTCTGATTTGTATTTATTCAGGACAAATTCAGTCCTGGAATGAACAAGTACAGCTCCAACGCAAACCTTAGGGTCAAAGATGAAGTAAGGCTCTAAAGATACACATTTGGCAATGGGATGGGGGCTGGTATGTGAAAAGAGGGCACGACTGAGCTTTTAAAGCCTTTTTTGGGTTTGTTATAATTCTCTTGGTGCTGTGCTTATAGTTATATGACTGTGTAAGGATTCACATCCTTCTAAGTAGACAGAGACTTGAGCCTAGGAAGTACCTTTTGAGTCCATGACAGTTCACAGATGATACACAATTTATATTTTACGCGAGTGAAGCAATTTTGAGCAGTGAATTAGAGAAATTAAGACTACTCAATCTGAAAGCATTTTAACTGACTTTTTTTAATGTTTAAAATCTTCTAATTGAAAATGTAACATTACAATCTACATTAAAATTAGAAGTAATAATCATAATAATGATACCCAGATTTTACGTAGCATTTGTATTTCTTATTAGTGGTAGTTTCCAGCTATGATAACGTGTGAAATAATTTCCATGGGCTCATGTGCTTGCTATGAAAATACAAGTTCAACCCATAGTCTTTCGTGAACACTTAGTTATGAAGACTCTTTATAAAAAAACGGCCACTTGGGAAGCAATTACTAATAATTACAGAATCCTTCATCACTGCTTTTGATCTTTCGCATGCATGGATCTACACCGCTAATATTCACGTTGCTGACAGTACAGCACAGTTCAACAATAGCTTTGATGCCAATAGGAACAAAAGGGCTTTTTAAAAATATTCAATTCAGCAATTACTGTCACAGCTCTTCTCCTTGAATGCAACTGTGTGTGTTCTTTGCAGTTAATGAATTCATATTACCTTTTAGAATTCACAATACTTTTTCCAGCTCTTACAGTTTTTAGATGTGAGTTGTATCAATAGTGATATCCATCGTCACTAGGTGTTTGCTCTGTGAGCGTATGGTGCTCTGTGTGCAATGCATACAATTACTTTTGAACCGTAGACAAGATAATAGTCAGGCCATTTCATGCCTTAGGCAGGGGACTTCTGCCAAGCATATATTGTACTCTATCAATAGGGCTTCAATCTTTTGCATCCCATGAAATAAACTTTTCCTGGGGCTCTAGATAATTTTTCTTATCTAATGAAAGTACAGTCATTTTGCAAACAACAGACAGAATGATTCTGGAAAATTGTATTGTAGAAAATACTCGCCTTCTTTTTAAATGTGAAAAGGTGGTTTGTTCAATGAGAATAGTTTTCTGTTTAATTTTCTTGGGAATTATAAAAAGAAAACATAGGATGAGACAAAGACAGATTGTTGTGCTAAGGCAAAGGTATTTAGAATAGGTCTGGAATGCAAAATTTATCTGTGAAATACATGGAACATACATCTATATGATTTGTGTAATACATGTCTCATATCTGATATAAATCATGTAAGGTGAAATGCAGCCAACATTGTTCACACATTTGTAAGGTACAACCCATAATTTCTTGTCACTTTAGACTGTGTCACTTTAGTCTTTGGGATAAGGGACCATTCCATTGGCATCTCAGAGCATTCCCATCTGCGCTAGAGGTTGCTGCTGCCTTGTGCCCATTTGCTGAGAGGTCTTCAGGCACATGGGGAAGGGCTGCACTGGATGATAAAGCAGAGATACAGCCTTTGCCTCACGAGTCAGGAGATACGTGGTGCTGTGTCCTGTAACCAGGGACCACTGGGCTGTGGCTGGTGCATGTGCCATCTGTCAGGGCTTCTCTGAATGTGGAGCTGGCTTTAATCACTTCTCCCTCACAGTAGCCCAATGATGAGGTCTCTTTCCATCTTTAAGCTTGCCTGTACCTATCTAGTGTATGTCTGGGCAAAATGACTCTCTCGGCCTGGCTGTGGGACCAAGAAATTGGAGAGAAGCTGTTAGACTAGGACTGGAAAAAGTCAACATAAGTGGGCTACACTACAGCACTACAAAACTGTGCATATGGAGAAGGCGGATAAAGGCTAAACATTCACTGTTTCATCCTGGGCAAGGATAAATGTCTATCAGGTGGACTACTTGGGAGACAGGTAGAAAACCAACAGAAGAAGGCAGTTTTCTGCATAACAGGCAGTGAACCCGAGTGTATCCTTGCCAAAGGATGTTATGTATGCAAAAGTTCAAGAAGAGACTGGGTAAGTACATGAAAGAGAGATTTACCAATGATTACTAAACAGGTGAAGGACATGAGGTTTAGAAAATCTATTCAGTTGAAAATAGTCAGAAGCTGAGATTGTGTGGGGAAATGTAAACGTTCACCCATTTCTTAATTTTCAATGGATATGGCTTATGGCCACTGCTGGAGGCTGGAACTTTGTTTGAACCAAACACATCCTCGTGTAAACCATAGCACTGGGGTAGAAGGCAGCAATTGTGGTCAACCCCTGAAGAAAGGCAGCCATCTCTTAATGCCTGTCCTGGAAAGATGACAATATTGGAAATCAGTTGAAGTCATGCATGTCTCGGTCCTTCAGGAACAGGCCCTAAGATCTGTCTGGCTTGTCAGTCCTTTTTTATCCTTTTAAAGCCTTTAAGTAATTTATTTCTAGAGGATTTTGAATGCCTGCTATGGCACCTGGAAGTTTGCCACTGTTGTCCTGTATCTGTGTCTTTGTGGATTTGTTGGATGTTTTGGTTGAGTCAATTCCACTTTAAATACACTTCAAATTTTAAATGGTGTTGCCAGCCAGCAGATTCAGTCAGCAACAACATAAACAAATAGTTCTTCATCTCTGTGTGGACTCTTGTGCCACAATTTCTGATACGCTTCCAGAGCATGAAGTGGCTGTGCAGTTTCAATGACCTGGCTTATCTCCTTCTGTCAACTTAAACATGAAAAAACTCCTTAATAAGTCATGTAATTACAAGTTACACAGAGATGGGAGTCTGAAACTTGCCGTATTAGGATTCCACCTGTAATTTGCTTCCCTTAAGCCAAAAAATTATGCCTGATGTGCCTCCTGCTCCCCCATGTTGTCTTTTGGTATTCCCATAACTTGATGACTTTACATAGGACTTGTGGGCTTCCTTCTACATTAATCACTGCAGGTTTTCAGTGTCAAATGAATCAACTTTTTATCATGTAATATTTCCACTTCTGGGCTAACCACTTTGCTTCTCTTTGGAAATAACCTGAATAAAAGCTGGGATACTCAAAAGTCTGCCTATATTCCCAACCAGATCAGTTAGTTTAATAAAAATTATTGTATCTTCCTGCATGCTCTGTCTTTCCGATATCCTTCAATGGTCTTTATTGTAGCAGAACTATGTTGACAAATGGCCAGTGCAGCAAGAAGGCTGTCAAGGGTTTGTTAAAAAACACTTACATAAACTATTTTGATCTTAGAAGGAGCTCCTATTTTTATGAACTTTGCTTCATTTGGAAAATAATTTGCAGTGACCTTTATAGTAAAAGATAGATTTCTACATTTTGCATTTTCCTTCTTATACAGAATATTGATAGATAGTCTTGTCTAAGAAAATAATTTGAGATCATAATATACCTCTGAGCATTCACATCTAGGAGCAAAGGTGATTATAGATAAGGCGATACCTTCGTACTTCTTGCTTTTATGTAACATGTATATTCTAGAACTGACCCTCTGTGCTTTGCAGAAGAGATCTTTGACTTTGCAGGGAGGCAAGCCTGACTTGATGATGCAGTAAATGTGGGACCAGGTCCTGCTGCCTGATCTGCAAGGCAACATGGAGTCAGTGCAGCCCTGAGTGAGAGGCTTCCTGGGCTGAAAAGGCAGGAGACTTCCTTTGCCTTCTACATGACGCTAATATGGTAGTATGGGATATCCAGCTGCTTTTGCCACACTCATCACCATACTGAGTGCCTACAGGAATGATACTTGTCTTTTTTTTTTGCCCCACAAACTCAGCAAAGAGTAGATTAATAGCACTTTCTGTTCCTCCTACTCATTCATTTGCTTTGGGCAGCAATAAACTTAGCAATTATAGCAGCAGCAGCAGCTGCCAGCTTCCAAACATTGAATTCAGCCAAGAAGAAAGGCGTTCTTCAAACCTGCACCATGCTGCTCAGCCCACAGTCAGAACAAAGTCTGCACCTCCCAGCAGCGAGGAAGGCAAATGTACTAAAACAGAGGCTTGCAAACTCTGTTGCCAAAGATAAACACTGAACTGGTTTGCAAACCTGACTGAGGACAAGGAACCGTTTTCCCCGATGTGTTTCAAAAAGGAGCTTCCCCTTCCTTTGCATGGGACAGCAACTCCAGACAAATTATTTTCAAGCAAAATGCCTGGAAAAAGTTGCCAAGCAGTGAGAACAGGGGGGCAGAGAGTCACTTGCAGGGCAACACTACCTGCCCACACAGGGGGCCCTGTATTTTACATTCCATAGAGGGTATTTCATCCCCCACCTCAGTTTTTAGAGCATCACTCTTGGTAATGTTTCATTAGCTACAATGGAGGGGATGTTGCAAGAAGTGACACATTATACTAAGCCAAAGCTTTTTTACTTGCCTGTGTGAGTAAATTAGGGTTTTCACTGGTTTACCTTTTACTACAATGTACATACTCTTCGAATGGTTATTACCCTTCTCAGGTCAGTCAGTGTCACAAGACATCAAAATTGAGATCTACAATAAATATAGGCTATGATGAGCCTATTCTTATTGCAAACCTCAACAAAGTCTGCTGGATATCACCATTAGGGGCAAAAGGATCTGCAATGGCCACCAACCCTTATTCTTTTACCCAATATGGGGAAAACAGAGTTTTCCTTTCACAATAAATTATATGTCAGTTTAGAACCCACCAAGATTTATAAGGCCCGATTCTGGCCTCTGTTGGCTGCAGTGGCAGGCCTCAGCATACATCTAGGGGCAGGGCATAGTCCGTATTTCACTGAGTCTCCTTCCCTGTCTGTTGACAGGCAGTGTTTTGGGTTTAAAATGAAGTTGCAAAGCCAGATTGAAGACTTTAATGAATGTTCTTTGTTTTGTTTCCCTTAATCAGGACCAAACCAAACCTAAATGTCATTCACACTAAAAAATTGTATATTTTTGCCTCCTGGCTGGGAACTTTTGGGACCCTTTGCTTTGATAGTCACTCCTGCATTTGAGTCAGAGTTTGAGTTTCTCAAACAGAAAGTCTATTTATTTACTAGGGCTCTTTCTGAAGGACTAGTTTGGGGAATCCCAGTTGGCAGTCATTAATAGAGGTTACCTTGTGGACTCTATTTCCTTTGTGTCTATAATAATGCCTCAGGACAGATGAGAGGTGTGCCTTCTGCAGTTAAAAAAAGTTAAATAAAATAGTATTGCCAATTGAGAAAGTCAGTGAGGCCTTTGACCTTTAGAATAAGCACTGCCAGAAATAAAATAAAGTGTCAGGGTGTTGTAAGAATTAAGTGTATTACTGAGTCTAGTGGGAAAGAAGCCAGCGTCTTAAATGGAGGGCACTGGAGTCTCTTGTTGATTGCAAATGACACTGCAATGCAAATTATGAGCAATGTTTCAGGCTATTCTCTTTCCCTCTTCTCACTCCAGGGATCTCTCTGTGCTCACTTAATCAAGACAATGAGTTAGGTCTCCCAGAGACGCACAGGGACCCAAACAGCCAAGCCAAATGTGAACCCACAGACTTTTGAATAGCTGAAATCTGCAATAGGAGGAGAAAAAATCCAGAGGAATGTAATACTTGATGAATGTAGGGCATTGCTTTTTAAGGCAACTGTCTGTAGGCTGGTGGGGGGAGGGAAGCAGAATAATAATTGGAAAAGGAGTATATCAGGGCGGTTTTTCTGTCTTAACATTCCCCTCCTTCTGCCTCTGAGAAGACTTTGGAGGTGGTGCAGTGCCTCTGCTCTGTTCCTTGTATAGACAGGATGAAGGGTTTGTTATTTTAAGGGCATGGACAAATTTCAACCCCTGTCTAACACCACATTATACATAGCGAGGATCAGCTATCTTTCTCTGTGTTTATACCAGGCCATGAAATGCAACATTAGTTGATATATGCTCTCTGGCCATCCTAAGGCTGACAGCTGATGTTCCAAGAGTACACAAAGAACAAAATAGGATATAAATCCCTTCTTCTTCTAAAACAAATGTAAAAGGTACTGTAACTCTTCTGTAGGAAAGGAATTTTCACTTCACCCATGTGTCACAGAAGGTCTGTTAAGTAACCAGCATGCTTAGAGCTTTGGAAAGGAGGGTAGCATGGTCTCTGCGGACAATTATATTACACTTTAAACACATGAATTACAGTAGAATAGGAAGGAGCATATACGTGAGGCCAAATGTCTTCATAAACCATGGTAATAACAAGAAGGCTGATCCTCCCTGTCTCTCATTTGGACTCTCTGCAGCTGCCCGTTCTGCATTGCAATGCTCATTATAAGCAGAAAAGTAACTCTGAATTTTACTTTTAAACCACCAGCAACCATTTTGCTATAAAGCTGAGCCATTTATATTTTCTAAGTCTGTCCTCACAGATACCAGAACAATACTGTGAAGAATAAAAAGAGCAATTGCCATCACTCTTCTTTGAGAGGGGTGAGTATTAACAACCCATTTGCCCCAGGGGCTCAATCGCAGTTGGAACTAAGGGGATCAGTGGCTGGATAGTCCTCTGATTTGCACAAGTCTGTATGGCAAAGACAGACATAGAGGCAGTGACTGAGATCAGGAATTTGTCTCTCTCCAGACAGACCTCCTTCCACTCTGACCTTGAAAATTTAGAATTCCAAATCCCTCTCCTTGTATGCATTATTTAATAAAGAAGAACCTTTTCTTAAATATTCAAGAAGCCAGACACTTCACATTTCTTCCCTCTATTCTACTGTCTTTGTGACTCTCACTCAAGAGCTAAGCCTATTTAAGTTTCCTATAATGATGCATATTGTAAAAGTTTATTACAACAGAATTTAATGCCTGGGAAGAAAAAGTCTGCAGGCTGAAACATTATATCAAAGGTAACCTTTTGATAGAAAATTTTGCAGACATGGTAAATTTAATCTGACTCAACTATTTAACTCTTCACAGTTTTTTTCTCATATCTCTCTGAGATGGAGAAAAAACAGGCTTGATTTCTCTCCTGTTTTGCCTAATTATACTCTGCAGAGGAGATATAAAGGTCTTCAAAATCCCAATGGCAGGATTTTCCGTGCAATTTCCAGAGAAGCTGAGAAGTGCAGAAGGGGTCAAACAGCAGAGAACTGAGAGGTATGGCCCAGCCCCATCCCTCCCAGCTTTAGGCAGCTATAAAACGGAACTTTTGCATGGGGTTGCCGTAGGTTTCCTCTGTAGTCAGTGATGAGAAATAGGCTACCTGCAATTGGAAATGCTTATCTAAAATGTGCTTATTAATATCTGCAAGTAGCTCTGCCTGGCTACAGCCTAAAATTTCCATTCTGTTGTCTTAACACAGGTGTTTAGCATCATTTGAGTTGCCCAAAGGAACCCTACCTGGCCTCCAGATGCCACTCCAGAATTGCATGTATTTCCCTTAGATCTTACGTCACACATGCCAGGCCTGTGCAGCAATGAGACACTCTAGGGAATCTCAGATGGCATCAAATGCTTATGTTTAGGCAGTTGACTCAAGCTCTAATTAACTGGACTGGATGATTCTGGGTGAATAAACTGAGATGAGAGAAATTTAAAGTTTGTTATAGGCAGTCTGAATATAGCCTTTAGTTCTTGCACAGAGGAAAAGCAACTGATTGCCATAATGTAGGCTAACCCATTTAGGTAATAGTAGCACTTTAGGCATCTTTTGGATGTTCTTGCTGAATTAGATGTGACCTCAGAGGAGGAGAATGCATGCTCAAGTGAGATCTTCAAAAGCCTACTATAGACTGCCTTGCCTTGCCTTCCCTTTGCCAGTTGCATACAATACGAGACCAAGAGCTGGATAAAGGATTGCCTAGAAATCAGATCTCTTTCTTTTCTAATCAACTCATGGATGTTAGTGAATAAATCTTTTCACATTTTTGTACCTCAGCTTCCTTTGACTGATAGCTGACATCCTTTTTTAGGAACTTTGACAGATTATGGAAAAGACTGTGGGATCATTTGATTTTGGAGAGAACTGAAGAGACAGTCTATTAACTATCCTGGGATATTTTGTAAAAGAAGTAGATCCTATGTGTATTTTCCCAGCTTCAGAATGGTGCTATGGATGCACAGTCTTCTAATCTAGCAAGAAAATACTACATTCTGTGATTCTGAGAAACAAATTGTGGCATCTGACTTGAAGTAAAACCAGGAAGGAAGCACTGAAATTCTCTGTGATGTGATTGTTACCAATCCCCATCACAGTTGTCATGAAGTTTGATCTAGCATAGATAATAATGTGACATTGATCTAGTGAGGTCCTTGCCCATCTTGAATAAGTATTTAATTTTCTCTGTTGCTTCTACTATGACTCAGTCCTTTACTACTTCTGTCTTCTCCTAATTACCTTGGAAACCTATTGTGTTTCTTCTGTTACTCAGAAATTCTTTCACTGAGAATTTTCATGATCTCTAGTGCACATCCTGAGCTCCAAATGACAAATTACCTAGTGAGCCTAACATTTCCCCTGGCCAAGCGAGTGCAAATTATCTAGTCCTAAAGCAATCAGTTCTTCTATCACAAAAGACATTGACCCGCACCACTGTCATGAATACTCACTATATTAATGCAAAGCCAAGCTCAGTTTTCACACAGCATTTGACCTTGCCTCCTTATGGAGATGTATATAATCTTCTATAGGGTTGAAGTTAACGCTCTCTCAGGCTGTCTAATACGGCTCTACAAAAATTATTCTAAAATTGAGAGGCTATTTTAAGAAATGGAAATGCCCTTTCTGAAGGTAATTTGAATCATGTTGCAATATGCCATGAGACCAACATCAATCTCAGTTCAGTGTGGGGAGATTGTTCAAGAATCCCCAGGAAAATATGTTGTTTTCTATTACATTTCCTAGATGTTTCTGGTGATATGTTTAGGAGGAGAGTCAGAGCAACGCTGTGTAGGTTTCATTAGTCCAGCTCACCAGTGGATTCTTTTTATGAGTGAAAATCCCTTGTTTTAGTACTTTAAAAACTTTTTTAATGTGATGTTCTCTGTACTCTTGGTTCTCTTGGTGTGCTGGTAGTAGACAGCCTTCATAGTCAATCATCCTTTAAGTGGAAAGAAAGCCATTTCCAGGCTAAAGGGCAGCTCCTACATGTATGTTTAATTTGGTTGATCAATTTCAATTTCAGTGATCAATTTCAGATACTTGTATTAATGTTCTTAATTGCTTCATTTGAGTAGGAATCTTGCCCTCATATGCTTACATTTGATTTCAGAAAAAGTCTGCACAAAGCCTTGTTCAAAATTAGCAGCATGCACTGTTATAGCATGAAGGTAGAAGAAGGGCTGGATCAGGTTGAATAGCTGGAGAGAAAGAAAATAGCAGGAAGCATAAACCAGTATACACGATCATGTGCATGGTGTGCATGCACACGTTTTGGATTTGCATGGCACCCTACCTCAAATTCCTTGGTGCTGCTAAGATAAATAATTGATCTCAGCATTGTGATGGAAGCTGTGAAGGACATCATCTAATGAAGCTTTCCTAGGGGGTAACTCATTTGTCAAAAAGGGTATAAAAAGTATCACTTTGTTATAGGGACTTCATTACACAAGATGATAGGCAGCGGATTGATAGCATCGTGCTGCAGAGCGGTAATCTTTTGTCTTTAGGATATATAGGCATGCCATTATCATAGGCTCTTGTAAGAGGGATGATGTGCAGCAAGTGAACAGGGCTCAACTGAGCCATTGGAAAGCTTCATTTGATGTGCAAATGAAAGATCCTGTTCAATAGGGTACACATGTCCCAAATGTGTGTACATGAAACTCCACTTAATTTCTGCCAGAGCCTGTGAGTAACACAGTGTATCTGTCCTTGAGGGACTGCTTATCTTAATGTCACTAGCTGGAGTAAAATTGAGTTTTCAGCCCGGAAAAGCTTTTCCTTCAAAGTGAACAGCTTTGCCATGTGCTGTAGCCCTGATTAGGCAATGAACTCATGAGCCAAAGGTTGAAAATTACCATCCCTAACTAGAATGAGCAGGAAGAGGCTTTCAGGCATATCCTAAATGCCTGTTTTCCTGAAAACAAAGCTTTTAGCAAAATGTAAGCAAAATATTCCTTGATAATCTTTTCCTCACAAAAGTACATTAAAAATTTCTTTGCACTTGCCCAGCTTTGTGGAGGAAAGAGAAAGAAATGAGATCCCATCCCACTAAAAGACAGACAAATGCCCTGTATGTGTCTATTTCTTGCCAAACTGTAAACCTCAGACAAGCTGTTACTTTTCCAAAGAAGCTTTGTACCTGCCGAGGATCCATTCAGAGCATCCCAAAATTAAGTCAGGGTGATAGAATGTCTCTGTGCAAAGAGCATAACACTTAAGATGATACGCCTTGAACTCCAGTATAACATAAACAGGCCTAAGTGGAGTGGTTTAGTACAATGGGAAGAATCAGATTATCACATTAGAAAGAATAGCTGTATTAGAAAAAAAAAAATTCAGATTATGCAGTCTGCTTCTGTTTAAGACAAGTAAAGGCAAGCAACCTTTGACTTTAACAGAGCTACATGGAAAAATGAAGGACTACTCATAACAGAAGTGAAGAAATCTGGCCCTACAACATGAAACTAAATAAAACTAATCTTTCTCCCCTGAATACAGGAATTAAAGAGTCTGTTCTTGAAAACATCTATTTTTCTGTACTCAGTGGCTGTGTTAAATCATTTCCTAGTGGTAGGCAGATCAAATTCCAGCTATGTAAAGGGGTACTTGAAAGGGTAGAAACATTTGAAGTGAAATATTTAAAGTTAGATCCACAAGGGTCAGGACTAATTTGTGAATCATCAAATTGCCCAACAGCAACCTGCATATAAGTGCTCAATTTTGTGCTTTAGTTTGTCATCATCATAAAAATTGATTCTTCAGTGCTGTGTGACTAATATTTATAGGCAAGACTTACTGGTGAAATGGAGGTTATAATAAAAGCTTTTGTCTGCCCAGGTAAGATAAGGCTCACGCACAAATTTACCGTGCTCTTGCTACTCTGCAGTAACTCTTCACATAGTCTTTTTACTGCTGGGATGTATTGCAGATACAAAAATACGTATCTTGCTTAAGCTTACTAGTATAGGCTCACTTGACAAACAGTCTGCATCTAAGGAAACTATTTCACACCAAACCATCTTCAGACATGCCCAGTCTAGGGGCTAAGTTTTGCTTATTGGTGGATTATTTTGAATTTGCACAGAAGTAATTGGAACGAGAGTTTTGGCCTGTAATGACTAAAGGTTACTTACTATAAAGTTAAAATTTTGTTATCCAGAGATATACAGAAGATGCAGCCTGAAAATTAGGGAATTAGATTTATCTAAAAATCTCCAATAAAATAAAAGTTAAATACAAAATAATTTACTGGGATAGTGACAGAGAAAAATATAGAAGTAATAAGAGTGAGTAAAAGTGAGACATGCAGGAATTCTGGCAAATAATGGGTTTTATTTTATGGATGTAGTCACCTAACATGAATAAATGTGGCTTCCTAAGCAGGGGTCAGTCTTTATTCATTCCACCACCACAGAGGTGATGAAATGATTTCCCTAGGGAAGGCACTGCAAACGACAACAGAAAAAAAACCACATGAAAAGTCATTATAAAATGTGCAACCACTGCACTGTCTTACACCATGATTTAACCCATTCCTGTACACCTAATGATAAGCCATGTTGCTTTGAAGTATTCTTGCTCTCTTTTGTCTTTAAGGATACAGACCACACCAAAAGCCAGTAGGTGCAGTGGGCCAAATGGCTTTTCTTTGAGCCACATCTCATGGTTTTGTGGTAAAAATGTGAGGATTATACAGAATGCTGATGCTGTAGGGCTGTCTGCCATTTATTTCACTAATTTAATCTTCCTCTTTTTTTTTTTCTTTTTTTTTTTCCCCCTTCCACTCCTGCTGTGAGCACGAGTGGAAGAGGCAGAAAGCAGGGAAGTGCAGAAAGGTCCCACTGTGCTCGTTCTGGAGACCTGTGTTAGTTCTCCAGTGAGTATTGGAGCTTGCTGTTTCGAAGTCAGGCTTCTCCATGGCATGCTGAGTGCTCTTATCCACTACCCAGGACATGCCTTGAGTGAGCTGGAATGCAAAATATGCTTGTCGGGGGTTGCAAGAAGACTGTGTCAATACTGCTGGGTTTATGACTTAGCTCTCCAGTTACTGTTCTTTGGTTCTCCAGTTCTCTTCCACTACGATTTGGGGGTGATTGCTGGGAAAAAAATTATTTTTCATGTTGAGAGTTGATGCTTTGTCCTAGGCTGATAGCATGTGTCACAAGAGACAGATTCAGGGCCTCAGATGTGGCTCTTTGTTACTGGACTGCCTAGACCTCTAAAGGGTGAAGGTGTGATTTCATGTTTCTTCATCCAAGAGATTTTCCTTCCTCTCATATTATTCCTGTCCGCTTATTACCTGCCCTCATATTTATATCTGGCATGGGACTGAGAAGGAAGAAGATGAACAGCCAGATGTTTTAGTCTTCTTCATGCCTTGTGGGCTACTTATTTAAAATCTCACTCACATTTTAAGATCCCCGCACTCATTTTACACCAATTCACCACAAACAGCGTGGTAGGAATCTGGTCCCTGAGGTCTATACACTGGTGGGGCGATGCAGGAAAGTACAAAGACCCTGTGACAGCCTTTGCAGATAGTGAGACTTTTGGGTACTTGTTGCCTCTCTCAAGGGTGAGGTTGTCCCCATCAGTGGGTACACCCACCGGAGAGGTCTTTTGGGTTAGCATTTCCTTCCCTTGCCACTCCTTACCTGTCCCCTGTGTCCAGGGACTTGACCTCCTATGTAGCTGTGTAGGCCTTGAGGAGAAGATGAGATGCAGTTTTCAGGGGCACAACTTGGGAGCAGGTCTGCAGAGCTGCCCCTTTAGGGTTCTGTGATGGTTGGACAGATGAATGCTCCACCTTAAAGTCTCCTGACTTAAAAGTGCTGCCAATTAATTAGCACTGCCATGTGTTATGGTTATGTCTGTGCTCTCGTAAGTGTTACAGCCCCTGTACCGCAGTTTTCAAAGGTGCTGAGTGTGCTCAGGTAACCAGTTCATTCTCACAAGTCACAGGACATATTTTCTCACACTTTTCCAGCCTGTGTTTGCACCTGTCAGAAGATCTGAATTGTGATATGGCATCTGGGAAAATGCTATTTGCAGAGCAAAAGTTATTTACCCAGCAGTGGAATATTTTGCTTGACTGAGGCAGTCTTTGATCTTTTGTTCTGGAGTTTTAAGAGTCGCGCATCCAGTCTCCAGCAGATTTGTAGCTGGAGCCTTTTGTAGGTAATCTCCTTTAAAGGCCAAGTTACTTTGGCTACCTCAAGGTCTGAAGATTCCTCATTTATAAATTAGATGATTTTCTGGGAAGTGGATTCACATTTTAATCTGTATTTGAGCATCCACCTTGCAAATCCATTTAAGCAGTGTGAATTATTTGGCATGGCAGCGGAACCCCAAAGTGTGAGTTAGCTTTTCCAAGGAAGATTTTTCACTCATGCAAATTTGGGTTTCAAATACTGCCAGCAGAAAAGCAGAACAAAGAAGAAGGAACTGAACTACCTAAACAGGGATTCGTCATTACACCTGGTTGGCTTTGTTTTTCAGATTGTGAATGAACCACAGAATGAATGCACAGAAACACTTCTACACTTGTAGCCACGTATTGTATAATGAATATACCATAATTCATTTAGAAAAATGAAAATACTGGAGGGCCACAGGCAGCCAATTAAACATTTTTCCCAAGTTCAGATAATGCCTCAAGATCTATTTTTATACCTGCTGACAAATTATGCCTCTACTTTTTTTCTTCCTGAATATAATTCTTGAACAGTTAAGCACGCAGTAACTTTCCATTGCTTTGCTCTGATGCTTTACTGTTTCATGAGTTAAAATACAGCAATTTACAAAGAAATGGACCAACAAGACAGGTAGCCAGGCAGGTGCATTATTCTTCTGCAGTCAGATACCTCATGAATCACTGCCCTTGTAACAATTTTAATTAACTTAATATATATCCTATCAGGAATTCAAAATAAACAACCATTTCAGAGGGAGTTACTGACTTTGTGCACCTTTCACAAACAGCAATATGCATACGGGTGAAAGAAGAATTTAGAGAAACTGTTTTAAGAAGCGTTGTGTCTTCTCTAGAGCTTCCTCTTTCACAGCTCCCCTTCGGCCTCCAGCTCCCGCTTATGCAGCATTACTAATTTACCTTGACAATTGACATTCGTTGTGTTTCCAGCAACAAAATCTGTAGTGACACAGTGACTTAGTGTTTCTGTGTTTGCTGGGAGAGCAAAGGGAATTGCGCTGTGCGTTGCTGCCTGACCCTCATTATGTATTGCATCTGTTCTGGTGGGGTGCTGCAAGAAGTGCTAATTCCTGTCTTGCCATCTGCCTGAAATTGCCATAGTCCTTCAAAGCCATAGGCTCATTTTTGCATTTTTCCATACAATTCATGCATTTAATTAAGACTCTGAGAACCTTTTGGGTCCTGTGTCCTGGTGGTAAGGTAGAAGGTAATGTAAGAGGATGTGCAGCCTCTCACCAGCCCCGTGGGTAGCTGGGTGCCAATTACTTCTGATGTCTCTTGGGTGAGAGAGAGGCTCTGGGTCTATGCTGTGCACATTTGGGTGATGTGGTCCTGCTCCTGGAGGAGCACAGATGGACAGCACGTGCAGGAGTCCTGAAGCCAGCCCATGTGATCTGGCAGCTCAGCAACACCACCAGTCCTTTCCTACCACCTTTGCACATTTTAAAATAAACTCAGGGAAAGGAACCTGCCGTTTTATTTTTGCTCTGGGAACATGGTCCCAGGGCTTAAGTTAGAGGGAAGGGTGAGAGAAGGAGGAGGAATCTCTGTGCTTTGAAATTCAGCCTTAACTACTGCCTGTCTTCTGCATGGCTTCCACCCCCGCGGCTGGCATGGGCTTCAAACAAGGGCTATGAGTGAAGCCTCTGAAGTTAAATCTTTATTCATCCCCACCCTAGTGAACGGGAAGCCCTGATGAGAGCAGCTCCCACGCTGGTGGCAGTGGAGGGGTGCATGAGTGGGCAGTAATTAAGGATGTATTTTGAAGCAGAGGGATCTGTCCTCCTCTTCTCACCTTCTTGTCACCACCACTGCCTTTGGGAACTCTCTGCTTCTAAGCTGGTTCTTCAGTGAAGGCACTATGGAGAAACAGCCACCAACAGACAGAGAGTGTTTTTACTTTACATCCCCTCGGGAGAATCTCCTTCAGCACTGGACACCACCACAGGGCCAAGCTGTCAGCAGCTCAGCAGGACACAGACACGGCACGGGGGCACCTGATCTGCCTTTGTCCCAGGAAAATCCCATTTGTCTTCTCTCTTGCCTGCTCTGACACACAGGGTCTGATCTTACCTGGTACCTGCTTATCTGGGCAGCCAGTGCCAGTGTGAGAATGCTTGGAGGCCACAGCCACCTGGGCAAGGGATGACGGACAGACAATACTGCAAAAAGTAATTGTAAACATTCATGTCGACACTGATTCTGGAAACCCCTGAGCTACAAACCCTTGTTATAGAAAAACGCTATGTTTTCTGCCCAAATATCTCAATATGTTTCATCTTGAGTCACAGTAGTCTGTCAGCATTCTCCTTTGGCCCATCTCATGGAGTGCTGGGCTGGATGAACTTGCCATCCTGACTTGGCAAGGGATAGCAATCAGCTCTGCACCTGGCATTTCCCAGCAAAGCAGATAATGGCTAATGACCCAACTGCTGACATTAAGTATTTCAAAAGGTAATTTTTAAAAATAATGTAATTATTTTTTTATACAATTATATATACAACAAAATTATAATTCTGTTTTCTTCCAAGGGAAGCAAAGCCATGAAAGCAACTGCATGTGCTTTACATAGGGAACTCTGAGACAAAGAATTTGTAGTCTGCAAATTTGTAGACAGGTTTTTATTGCTTTTATTAGTCAGGTTACAAATAAGAGCTTTGACATGGGTAAATGCAGGCATGCACTCATAAAATTAGTGGGAAAATTCTCAGAAGTCCAATAATTCACAAATGCTCTAGATCACACTTGTATCACTGAATTAGTACAGTATACATTACCTGAAGCATATTGAATTGCCAAATTTCGAAAAGATCAACAGACATGTGAGGTTGTCTGGGTTTTTCCTGGTGGGGGGACGGGTGGCAGGTGTCAGGCCCTGCTCCTCTGAAAGATGCAGGGGTGAGAGATGCCCTCCATTGGGAGTGGCTCCCTGCTGCTGGGACAGTATTGTTTATCGCCACAAGAACCACTGTGCATGGAGAGAGGCATGGATAGCCCTCTGTGGGATGTACTGCCATGGACACCCCCGGCACAGCACAGCAGAGCTCCTGCCGTTTTTCCTGCCAAGCCATCCAGCTGAACATCAGGAGGCTCTTCCCCCTTCCCACTGGGAATAATTAAGATTTTTCCTAAAGCAGGCCTGGTGAAGCCGTAGGATTGCCACAGGTCATTTGGAAACATTTGCTAATGACCTCCTTGGTCCCAGTGTTGAGTGTTAATTTACATTATGAATTTCACTCGATGGCCATTCTTGCTGCCAGAAATGCTGACTCAAGATGCCATGAGGTGAAGCTGTTTGAGCTAGCAGAGATATTAGTAAATCTGCACAGGCTGCACTAATCAGGAAAGAAAGGGATAAAAATTCTGCTTAGAAGTGACATCATTTGGCTCAATGTAATTTTTTAATGCTTTTAAGAACTCCATCACACTGAAGCTCCATATACTATCTGCATCTTAAAGCTAAGCTGTTAAAAAACCCTTGCATATAATATCCAGATCTAATCTTACTCTGCCAACCAGCAAGTTTCCAGGAAAAGGAGTGGGGATCTGTAATTTAATAGCATTCAGTATAATGTGCAACTGATGCCAAGAGAAGAAAATGTAGAATTAGCTGTACTAACTTTGAAGGGCCTGAAACAAAGGGAGAATGTGCATGAATAGCTGGAGATTCCTCAGATAATAGTAATGTCATAAATTTAGAATATTATAACATACTTTGTAAAGCGAAGTAATTTCATATTCCAAGTAGAGAGCAAATATAAAGAGCTTTCCTAAAGCGTGCTGTAGATTAATGAATTTCAAACAGGCACATCAAAGTAAATCTAACAATAACACTGCCACAAATAAAAAATATGATGGGAAGCAGTTAAAATATAAAGACAAAGGGCCAATTTTTTCTCTCATTATCCTGATGTAAATCCAGCGTAACTTGGTTAATCTCCTCTGTGACTCTGGGTCTAGAGATGGGAGTGACAAAGAACAGAATTTGATTCACGCTTACATTAAAAGAGTACAGAGTGAAAAAAGCCCGAGGGTTTTTAGGAGATGAGAGATCTTGAAAGCAGGGAGAGGAATGCTCTGGAGGGAATGCTTGGAAAGGCAGAGCTGTTGTTTGCTACAGTGTGGTGTTATCCTGGCTGTAGGATCCCCATTTGTTTCCTGGTGAATGCTGATCTGCAAGCGCAGGAGGAGTTGCTCCAGAAACTGGGCAGATCAAAAGGGACCTGAAGAGAAGGACAGCTTGTGGGGGAATTTGGAAATGTCTGGAGGTGGGGGAGAATGTAACACACCATTATGAACACACCTTCGCTCCTAGAGAAAGCCAGAAAAGAAGAAGAAGGATGCCCAAGACATCTGGTCCCCACCCCAGCATGCAGAGCTGAAGGTGGAGGGGCTCGGGCTAGCAGTGTGGCACCCATGATGCGCAGCCCGTGGTGTGCAGCCCGTCTGACTGGGGCAGCCCCAGTGGGTAGTGGAACTGCAGCCCTGTGGTGCGCGAGTGCAGAGACCTCCAAGCTGGGACTTCCACATCAAGGGAAGCAGACCAGGGAGGTTACCAGACCCATGGGGATTAAGGTGCATGCATATGTCTCTTGTTTCCCATGTCAACCACTGGACCAGCTAAAGCTTTTCTCTGAGATGGCTGAGCAAATGAATGACTTTTCCCTGCTACAGGGCTGATTTGAGGGAGATCACTGAGCTGTATGCCCCCACTGCTGCCTCCAAGACTCCTACCTTTCCCCAGGCTGTGGAAAGGAAATGAAGGAGGTGGCTTTTGCATCCTCAGAGTCATCAGTAATGCGTGAGGCTCCTGAACGTTTCAGCTGAAATGAATAAATATGCAGATGCATCCACTTACTGGGGTGACTTTAGCAAATGCATTCAGACAGTAAGGTACTGTAGCCTGCACACAATGAACATAACTAAATATTTTTGCTGGAAGCTGTTCAATTGTTACCATCAGGGAAAGCACGGTTAAGGTTGACATGTCCTCTCCCTTCTGTTAGCTTTATTCTCCCTACAGTGCCTCTGTCATAACAAGCATATATACACATACATAAAAAAGAAGGCTGGGTAATGATGGGACTTGGCATGACAAGATATTTGGGTTCTGCAGCAACCTACTGAAGTGCCACTTGCCAGGTTGCTATTCAGTCTGAAGAGATCAGGCAGTCAGTGTATCACACAGCAAAGGATTGCTAAAAAATAGAGAAGACTTGTGTCAAACTCAGAGGAAGTATTGATTGAAGCCAGAAGCAGAGTTAGTGCTTCCTTCAGTGTTTCTAATCTGTCTAAATGACCTGCACAAAGAAGCAAGCTGCAGACTTCTTACTTTTGCTCTTACCTGTAAGTGAAGAGCAGGCAGCAAAAAAAAATAAATCAAAGGGATGTCAGATGTGCTGTGAAACTGGGTCACTGCACAGCAAATGGAATTTAATGTGAAAATATAAAGAAAATGGTGGGTAAAAACATGAAATGCATGAAGCTAATGAGAACAGCTCACAAAGCAAAGCCTTTGGAGCAGCAGTTGCCTGGTTTACCAAAAGGACCGAACATTTGAGAAATCAGTTTCCAGGAAATAAATCAAAACCTGAGAAAATGCTAAGATAGCTGGCTACAGCAATGGGCTCTGCAGCGTGGGAGCATTGTTTTTGTCCTGTGGGCTGTGGTCAGGGAACAGATAAGCAGGATGTGGCGCTTGCTTGGATTTCCTCGGATTTCCTCGTTTTTAGCTGTTGCAGCCAGTCTTCTGAAGGTGTGAAGAAAACTGAATTTAGTCCTTCTTCTGGGGAGAGCTGCAGAATCCTGTGTCCATTAGGGAAAGGGGAAAGGACCTTGTGAGGCTTTGGGAGAAATCCTGTTACAAAGGCCATGGGGAATTTTAAAACATCCATTAAAAAATTTCTGGTAATATCTAGTGTAGCACTTGATCGAACAAAGAGCTCCTTGTTAAAAGTTGTCGGCTGCTCCAGGGAACTGGGAGGAGGAAATAGGGCAGATCTTGAACAGGCAGATTTCCCTGGTACACTGTGGGAGGTTTGGGGATGCTGCATGCACTCCCTGATACGAATAGGCAGTTGCAGGTCAAGACGCTCTTTGGGATTTGACTGAGGAATGTTGGATGGAAAACTGGGGAAATTAATTTTAAATGGAAAACTGTGAAAACTTATTTTTTTCTTCTTATTATTTTCAGATCATGGCATTTAAGTTCAGGAGTAACTTCAGGACATTTCTTCCAAGTGGGTGGGACACCGCATGCCAAGTTTCAGCAGTAATGAGGAGGCTGAGCTCGGAATGCACCTGCGCATTCCTCTCCTTTAGTCCTGTGCCAGGGGACTTCTGGGGAAGAATGAAGTCTTGGGATAGAGGGTGGCAAGGGTGGTAAAAATAAGAATCTGTATGACCTGAAGTGGTAGTAGCCCCCAACAAGGGAAGGGACTAGTAGAGAATGGAAGGAGAGATGGTATGTACCAGGTGTCTTCACCACAGAACTAGGTCTCTAAGCACATGCAAACAGAGTAAAACAATTTTCAGTTGGCTTTCCAAGCTAAAGCATCGAGGTAGAAACACACTGAAGTTATTCAGTAAATCATAAGCTGCCTTCTTGGAGGAAATAGAGCGTTAAATAGAAAAGCTAAGTGAACTTTGATGAACCAAATGGCCTAGGCTTGTTCCATCATATTTTATTAATTGCACCAGGTGGTTCACTCTGAGTTTCTGAGTAATATCTGAATGCTCTCCTCCGTCTCTGAATTGTCACCTGGATTCTGATTAACCAGAAATTTAATGTGATGGTGACAAATTGAGGTGTTCTCTCATAGAGAGATTTAGAAGAAGGACCACATGGATACAGAATGTGCAGAAGTCCCCAGAGTGATGTACAAATGGGGCTCAGGGGGACATGGGGTTACTGCCCCCCAGGAACAGAATGAGGCTGTTGGGGTGTAAACCAGCCCTTCTGATAAACCACTGCATCAGAAATTACTCTCTGCTGCTGGCTTTTCAGTATTGGTTCGTCCTGAGGGCAAGACAGCTTTCAAGGCAGACCTGGACATGGGGTTAAGGGAGTGGGGGGCAGACAGCAAATGCCCTTCTGCAGCAAGCCTGAGCTCAGAACTCCCACACCTTTGTTTAACAAGAGGCTTTTTGGCATCAATTGTAGATGAACAAGTTTTACTTTATGCCTTCAGCTTCTTTGTTGCACTCACCTCAGATGCCGCTGAGCCACAGCGATGACAGTTTGTCCTTTAGATGGAGGATGTCAGTTGCCAATGCAGAGTATTGATTTCTGCTGATTGCTAATGAGGAGGTTGAACTGTAACTTTGCATGGAAAAAATTGAGCTGATTCAGGCTATGGGAAGTGTTACTCAGGCCAGTGGAAATTTCCTAGCTAGTGTTTAGCTGTGTGCTTCTTTGGCAAAGGCAATTCTGTAGGGAAAACATCTCACTCTCTCTTTGCCTTGGTCTCTGAAGCAGGCTCGCATGAGACTGGTACCTCACCCTAGCCTAGGGTGGGGAATTCAAGGGAGGGGATCAGCCATTGCATCAGAATATGAAACTGTGACATTTTCATATTTTTAAAGCAACTGCTTCTGATCTGTTGCAAGTTCATCTGCCTTCAGAGTAGTATTTACCATGGATAATGTAGTGCACCTCCAAGGATAGACAAGCAGCCACCTCTCATTCAGCTGCCTGACCTTATCTGCATGGATATTATATCTGCACCAACAGTTAGCTTCAAATCCCAACTCCTGATCTGTATGGAGAAATTTCTGATCTGTCTTGAAAATACCTCTTCACCCTTTGCTGGAAGGGAACTCAACTGTTAAAAAAAAAATAAATAAAAAGACTGCTTTTTGTAAGTAGGATGAGAAATTCTTCTATATGAGTTCTGCACGACAGATCCTCTGTCATCCCTTGAGATTTATTCAGCTGAATTTTGATATTTTGATGTATCTCCTCTGTGCTTTGATATATTTTTCTCCCTGTCAGCAAGTCACATCTTAAGCAATAGCAGATTCTTTGCAATTAACCAGGATTTTGAAGAGTCAGTTTACCCGCCCCCC